>CM033469.1:256754801-256891742 GCA_019447015.1 Hymenochirus boettgeri | reverse complement strand
TGTGTTGTGATTAGAACTTTTGTTTGAGTTGCAGAGGCAAAGTAAGAATAGCAGCTACAAAGTATGACTGTTGTTTCATTATCTCTCATGAAAGG
This sequence comes from Hymenochirus boettgeri, assembly GCA_019447015.1. Classification (NCBI taxonomy): domain Eukaryota; kingdom Metazoa; phylum Chordata; class Amphibia; order Anura; family Pipidae; genus Hymenochirus; species Hymenochirus boettgeri. The sequence continues at coordinate 256,891,647 of CM033469.1, read as the reverse complement.
CCTTTGAGCCTATTTTGGCTTCAGCTACTGTAACAGTTGAAACTGGATGGAATTCTATACATATGAATGAATACTTTTGCACGAGAATCTGGCCCAAGACACGCTATGCTCAGTCAGCTCTAGAGGTCATGCCAATATAAAATTGCACATAAAAAAAAAAAAAAAGCTAAAAGCATTTCCTTTTCTTTATCCATTCTTGGCAGTAATAATAAAAAAACTGTTCAAATGTCAAAACACAGCCTAGTTTAATTTAAGAGAACAGCACTTATTAAAACATTGCACTTGCTATAATTTAAGGGTCATTAACAAAAAAATATGTATATCATCTTTACCAAATGCTCTAATTATCTATAAACATTTCTAAACTTTGGGGTGAATTTACTTTAATTGGAAGTCAGAATATAATAATTTAATTACAGAATTATGTTTCTGCTAATGCTGTTAACATTAGTAAGCTGCCATTTCAGGTTCTAATGGTCCTCCTTCTTCCCAGGATGCACCACATCTTTGGAATGTTCCTAACTGTTATTTCTACTGATTGGCTGTTGGATGGGTCAAAGATGCTCAGATCTCTACTGAGCAACGGAATCAACCCAGGTGCTGGGTCAAGGGCAAGAACATAGTCTCTAATAGGGGTCCTGCAAACAGGAAGTCAGTATTTCGAGTTGCATTTATTTATACACAGACAAAATGCAGGTTAAGGACATTAGGATGAAAAAATACTGCTCTTTTTTCTGAAGACAGGACATCTGTCCCCTATTTCTTTAGATATCCATCGGAACCATCTACAGTGAATCAAGTCCCCTATATCATAAAGTTTCTGCTGTGTGCAGTTTTGCTGTAGTTGTAATGGTTACAGTTGGTTATGTTTGCGTTTTGACAGTGGGTATGGAGGAAATTTCCTCTCCTAGTGCTGCCTTATATTGATTACTTGCTTGCCCTCATAAAAAAAGTTTTATTTATAAAGTGGAGGTAACTGTTTCGCATTCCTAGTATCGGCCGTTTTGCTTTGCCCCCGCCCCTGACCCCCCGTGGCGGCAGCTTCCCAGCAGACCTTCCCAACCCCTTCCCCGCTTGCGGCAATATCGGAACAGGAGGCTAGGAGGGGCTGCTGGGAAGGGGGCGCAGCGGGTGGTCACGACCACCTGCCACGCACCCCCTCCCCAGCAGCCCCTCCAAGCCCCCTGCCCCGCCGCTGGCAGGGAGGGGAAGGACTTTTGGGTCTTAAGGGGTCCCGCAGCTCGAACCGGGACCCCCCTCCCCGGCCCTATCAGGGCCTTTGCGGCACTTACAAGTGCCCTTTGGGGCTTAGGGGTCCCGCAGCTCAAACCGGGACCCCCAGTGAGCAGCTCTTAAACAAGTCCTTGGGCAGCATCTTCTTTCTTCCAGGCCCGGCGACACCAGCTCCGCTGAGGCCGGACCCCCGAGAGGTACCCCTGCGGCCGCCAGGGGTACCCCCGGCGGGCGCCGGCGACCTCAACGAGGCAGATGTTGCCGGCGTCTTGATCCGATGAGACGTCTTCGGGCTGGTGACACCAACCCCACTCAGGTCGCCGATGCCAGACAGGCTCACTGCGGCCGCCAGTGAGCCTGCTGGCACCGCCGGCCTCAGCGGAGCCGATTGTGCCAGCCGCTTTTTTCTTCTATCTTCAGCCATCTACTGCAATGGCATCTGAGTTCCGCAGCGGAATGCACCTCTTATATAGGTTTGCAGAAAACCCTATCCGTTTCTGATTGGTCAATTTTTAATGCTTGGTTTACATGCTTACATTAAATAATCAGATTTCGGGAAAGTTTATGAAATCTGATTGGTTAATGTAAAGCATGTAAACCAAGCATTAAAAATTGACCAATCAAAAACGGATTAGGGTTTTCTGCAAACCTATATAAAGAGGTGCATTCCGTGCGGAACTCAGATGCCATCACAGTAGTGGCTGAAGATAGAAGCGGCTGGCAACATTGGCTCGCTGAGGCCGGCAGTGCCAGCGGGCTCACTGGCGGCCGCAGTGAGCCTGCCTGGCATCGGCGACCTGAGTGGGGTTGGTATCACCAGCCACCGAAGATGTCGCGTTGGATCAAGACGCCGGCAACATCTGCCTCGTTGAGGTCGCCGGTGCCCACTGGGGGTACTCCTGGCAGCCGTGGGGTCCCGGTTCGAGCTGCGGGACCCCAAAGGGCACTTGTAAGGCCCTGATAGGGCCGGGGAGGGGGGGCCCGGTTCGAGCTGCGGGACCCCTTAAGCCCCAAAAGGCCCTTCTCGGCCCCGCTGGAGGGTGCCTCCACCCCTCCTCCGCTGGGAGGGGTGCTGGGAAGCGGAGGCGGGTGGTCTCCGCCTCCCGCGGGGGGGTCGGGGGCTGGGTGAGCCGTATGCCCCGCCCCCGTCAGAGGCGTCAGGAAGGGTTTTAAGTCCCTTCGTGGTGATACTTTACTTAGCGCATTGCCCTAAGTGCAGTATCGCCGTGAAGGACTTAAAATTACCGCAAGACATCGCGGGCCACGATACATATATCATATCGATACATGTACATATCGCGGCAATGACGCTCACCATTATAAATACAGCGATACCGCTATTTTCACGGCCCCGATGTGCGGCGGTAATTTTTGGGAGTTATTTTCGTTTTTTTATAAATTCTTATCCTTATTGGTTGCAATATAAGTTTAAGTCTGTCAATAAATAAACAAATCATGGGATAATAGACAATAATAGACGATACATTTGTGTTTTTGATGTTTTGAGCCTGTTGATACTCAAACTGGTAAAATGAGTATGTCAGCATTTTGATAAATTATACATAGCCCACATATGAGTTCTGTTATATATTAGCAGGGGATTAAAAAAAACTGTTGCTAATTTTGCCCCAACCAATTAGATGTTAGCTTTCAAATGTTAAATAAGATCTGAATGCTTGGGCAAAATTAGCTCCATTTTTAACGATAAGAACTTTTATTGACTTCCCTGTTGATTCACTGAGTTAAATTTAGCTGGGGTAAAATCTTTGTAATTTAAGGGTATCTGAGGTTAATTGCAATAATATCTCTACCAGATATCTGCTACACGCAATCTGAAGAATGTCATTTTCTCGCTTATTTTTGCCAATAATTGGTAAAACGCATCTTTATTTAATAAAATTGGAATGTTTAGTTACATCAAGATTCATTCATGTCCTGCCTTGAAATAGAATTTTAAGTTTCATATAAAATGTCTAAACTTTATAAGCAGTTTTCTATCCGTAAAAGAAAAGCTAAAATATTAGCAACCCTGAAAGACCACTTACCTCTGAAATTAGCGAATTGTAAAGAAACCTCTTTTTAACTTGCAGGGTCGGACTTTTCCAGTGTGGGTCCTAGACCTAAGTACATTCACATTGAAAAACTTTCTTAGTGTGCTGGCATTCTGTGAATTTAGTCACAGTCAAGGGAGTGTGTGACCATAGGAAGCTCTTGCATGGGTGGTGGTGCCCAGGGCCAGATTAATACTTTTTTTCTCCCTAGGCCATGTTGCTTTTTGATGGCATTGTCTCCTCTTCCTTTAAAGGGACAGTTCAGTGAAATTATTAATATTTGTTAAATGTTCGTTTGTGTAATGCCTTCTTAGTTATTCTACATATTCTCTCCATCTCCCATTTTGAAAAACAGTTGATTTCATACCCTTTGCTGTTCCCTGCTGTTGAATTAGTAAACTGCCATTTCAGGTTCTAACAGTCCTTCTTCTTCCCCAGATGCACCACTTCCTTGGAATGTTCCTAACAGTAATTTTACTGATTGGCTGTTGGATGGGTCAAATATGCTCAGATCTCTACTGAACAACTGAATAACCCAGGCGCTGGGTCAGGGGCAAGAGATAATGGTTTCTACTAGGGGTCCTGCAAACAGGAAGTCAGTATTTCGGTTGCACTTATTTATAAACAGAAAAATGCTGAAGGGCAGGTTAAGGTCATTGGGATGGAAAATACTGCTCTTTTTTTCTGAAAAATACATGTATTTGCACTGAACTTCTCCTTTAAAGAAAAACTAAAGGCTTACCTTAAGTGTACCAAATGCTGTACTATGGCTACATACACAAAGGTACACACATGAACTGGCTGAGGGATGAAAAGCAGCAGCAAAATTATAAATAAGGACATTCTATAAAAAAATATTTTTGTACATCCATACTAGAGTGCAACTAGTGACCAAAAATAGAATACATACAAATAATAGAATTATAGTGCACATACAATTCTTGTTCATTCATTGCATATTGGTGTATCTCAATTAGGTTGCTGCTTCAAAGAGCCTGAAATGAACGTGGATAAATAAAGTTTAATATGTTGGCCAAAATGCTACCACGCTTAGACCCTCAGGTTGTTGGGTGTTCATAATATAAATCCATCTGAGTTTGTGTTGCAATAAAATTCTGCAATAACAAAACTCAATGGATTTATAATATGAACACCCAAGAACCTGAGGGTCTAAATGAAACAATGCAGTTTGCTTGTTTTCTATGAGACGGCTATGTGACATTAAACTAATAGCTTGTATGTACTTTGTGATAGGTGACTTAAGTTGCAGGGGAAATGGTTTGGCTGATAGTATTGGTGGCATGGCAAAAATGGATTGATGTGTATGAAGGAGAATGCCATTAATAATTAAATATGAATAAATAAAATGTTTTGACTATAAGCTAATTGAAAGGTTAATGCCCCTTTAAAAGTCCCTTTAAGAATTGTGGTAATGTTGCTTTAATTGGACACTTTAAAATAAATAGACTCCCAACCAATGAGACACTGTTTGAGTGTGGCCGTCGGTAAGTACGATCGCTAACTATGCATAGCATTACCTGACTGGCTTCTCGCTTAAGTCCCGGCATCTAAATTATGTGTGATAACTTTGTCCTGTTGTGCAGCCGGAAATGTGGATTCTAGGAGATGAGTGTGTGTAGCTCCAGGATAGGTGGATTTGGAAATTTTTAGTATATTGTTCAGAGATGCCTGAACGTTATATGTGTTTTTTGGTATGGGCATGTGGGGTATTTACCTTGTTTTTATAACTACACAAGAGGAAAGTTATTAGTCTTGTGGGCTGGTTTATGTATATTTTCCGTACTGGTTGTGGCAATAAGCATGTTTTGTAACTGAAGTAACAAGTGTCCTGTGCCCTAATTGGGGGAGTTGTAGCATGGACATAGTATCAAGTAGTAATTAACATGGATTTAGGAGGAATAGATCTTATCAACTAACTTGCTTGGCATTTATGAGGAAGTGAGAAGGAATTTAAACTCTGGCATAGAGTACTAGTTTACCGTTTGCAAAGGCTTTTGATACAGTCCCCCATAGGCGACTATGTATAAACTAAGGTCTGTGGGCTGGGGTGACACATTTGTACATGGATAGAAAGTTGGCTGATGGACTAAAGTTGGGTGCCACCGGGTTCTGTATTGGGGTCACTTCTATTTCATTTTGTTTGATTGGAAGTGGGTATGTTCAGCAAGGTTTCTGTGTTTGCTGACAACACAAAACTTTGTTGACCATTAAAGGTTTCAGAGGATGTGCAATCGTTGTAGGGGGATCTATATAGATTGTCACATTGGGCTGCTAAGTAGCAGATGAGATTCAATGTTGATAAATGTAAGGTGAGGCATTTTGGGCCTAAAAATCTTTGTGCTGCTTATACTATAAATGGCTCTGTGTTAAGTGAATCCCGTTGGAAAGGGATCTTGGAGTTTTGGTGGATAACAAACTTAAAGGTAGCAAGCAGTGCCAGCGAGAAACAGCCAGAGCCAGCATGGTATTGTCTTGTATAAAGAGAGGTATGGATTCAAAAATGTTTCCTTCTTTACAGCATTTGTAACACCTCATTTGGAATATGCAGTGCAATTTTGGAATCCTGTGACAAAAAGGACATCTTTGAAATGGAAAGGGTTCAGAGAAGGGCAACTAAACAATAAAGGGAATGGGGAGCTTGAATATGAATACAGATTGGATAAGTAACAAGAAGTAGCTTGCGTGGGGGATATGATTACTGTGTATAAATCATTAACGGGCCAATAGAACATGCCAGAGGACAGGTGGTCATTTCTTAAGACTTGAAGAAAAGAAGTTTATTCTTCAAGTTCGGAAAGAGTTTTTTCGAGAACAGTAAACCTATGGAACTGTCTTCCATTGGACTTTGTTATGGCAGGTTCATTGTATAGTTTAAAAAAAAATGGATGAGTTTCTGAAAACAAGGAATGTTGCAGGGAACTGGTAGTGATACATAAAGTAGAGTTGAATCAGGGATATTTCCGATTGCCATTTGGAGTCATGAAGGAATTTTTTACACCTTTTTTAATTCTGTTGGGTTTTTTTTTTGCCTTCCTCTGGATCAAGTTAAGCAGGAAATGTGGGTATTGCTGAGTAAGTTGGACTGGATGGACGTATCTCTTTATTCAACCTTAAATGCTATACTATACTGTGTCAATATTTCCCCCCAGACATTCCTTTGCATTTTACACAAAAATCAGGATACTTCCCTGATACCAGAACAGTGGGACAATAATATAGAATAATAGAAAAGATAGAGACTCCTGAATCACAATAGGAAGAGATGAAGGAGTGTGGCCTTGAAAAGGGGAATTGGTATGTGGGGTGATACCTCCCGTTGGCTTTGGTCCCCCAAAATGAACAACAAAAAATCTGGATTCTGGTACTTGAGCTTGCTTCCTTTTTGTGTTCCGTTTTATTTTTTTTATTTACTGATCCCTTGGCTTTTTTCTTTTCAGACGTAGTCTTTCACTGCCTGCCCTGATCTTGTACCTGGAAGCTGTTTGGCTGACTTTTAGTAAACCCACACAATTTCCTTCTTTAAATTATGCTAACTCTTGTAAATAGGTTACTTCAAGACGAGAAGTCACAATTGTGTTAAAAAAGTCCAATGTGACAAAAACAAGTCCTGGTTAAAACATGAAAGAATATATGTAACTCTTACTACTTAAAAAGGAGACCAATCTGTGACCATTATATTATTTTATATAATGGTGTCCATCTGTAAATAATAGCACACTAATTACAACCCAGAAGAACCCCTTCTCAAAGACAATACTTACTTGTAAAGAAAGCACAACCCACAAGAACAGGGTGAGTGGAATGTACACAAATTTTAAATTACGTATCAGTGGTGATGTAGCCTGAATAACCTGTTAAAGCAGCAGAGAAGGGGTAGCAGAGCTGAAATTAAGTGGGAGGGCAGGTGGTAGAGCACCACCATACATTTTAAGAAACACTGAGATGGACTAGGAGACATTGGATGTACATGCATGAAAAGAGTGTGAAAGGGGTCCCTGTATGTATGAAAATGCTGGCTGTTAAATGCCTGAACCCATGGGAGAAATTGTCAGTTGTCAGTCATCCTGTATGAAATGTTTCCTGCTAAACTTAAAGTGGTGGGTGTTTTCATAGTGTGATATCTGGGGGGCTGTGTTTGTTCTAAACCGCATAAAACTGTGGGTGGCGTTTGAGGGGTTGGCTGTAAGAACCTGTGAGAAAATAATTGACATTATCCAACATATGTATGGGTTACAGGACTAGTAGTTACAGTATATAAAATGATAATCTGTATATCAAAAGAAATATCAGAAAATTATACATTTTTGGAAATACACATTAGTTACTTATCTGCCATTTCTTTATGCATACATGCAGAATTCTGAATGCTCCTTTAACAGATATCCAAAAATAAATCAAAGAAAATTGTACACACATTCAGTTAGCAGACTTAGCAGACTACAGGGAGATTCAATAAAAGTTCTTATCGTTTAAATGGTGCTAATTTTTCCCCAACCAATCAAATCTTATTTAATATTTGAAAGTAACATCTGATTCGTTGGGCTAAATTAGCACCATTTTAAACGATAAGAACTTTTATTGAATAACCCTGTAAGTTCGGTTTCTTACCTAATTCCCATATTAGCAGAAAAGAAATTCAATCCTTTATATACAAAATAAAATAGTACCCCCAATAAAAGCGGACGTAAAATGTCAGACTTACCACTTCTCTGTAATTCTGTTGGCTTGCTTTATAATCTCTATTAAGATCTGTGTTTCAGTAAGTAAAAGATGGAATGACATACTACATAAGTAATGTATTTTGAAAATTAAACATTTGACCCAGAATGATCTTATAATGGATTTCTGCCATTGCAACACTAATACAATTTTCATTATTGAAAAAGCCATACAAACAGTCTTCAATCATTTTGCTGCTCTGTGCATAGTTTATGAGAGTGAATAAATATGATAAATTGTTCTTTCCATTTCTGATATTAAACATGTCTGCATGCACCCGTATCTTATTTCTCCCTTCACATATTCTATGTATCAGGTCAGGAAAACACCACTCAGGGGGCGATGCATTAATAGCTGCTAACCAGACAAGTCAGTGTAGTTAAACCCTGATGATACCTGTATTGGGTAAGTGTGGGTTTAACACTGATTTTGTGCTGCCTGCCCCATTTCAAAACTTTTTTGGTAAAAGTGTGGCGTAGCCTATGCCTTTTAGTTAGGATAAATTAAGTTTTTGCGCTACCATGTCACCTATTGAATGGAGGCACAAACTGAAGCTTCTTACATGACTGCAGTACTATGATGCAATAAATCTAACCAAATGATTTATTGACCCATGAAATGCAATGACAATTTTAAAAATGTAAAAGTTAATTATTATCAATACACCATTTACAAAAGTTAGAATAATAAATATGTCATAGGAATTCTGGATGCAATTTTTCAATTAGCACTTCAATGAAAATTCTGGTTAGTGTTTCCTCTTACCTCTCCATACAAAACCCATTCTCCCAACCCAACAAAAGAACATTTTCCTCTACATAGGGCATGCCCCAAGTATACCAAACTTTTTAAAAATTTTCTTTCAGTTACAATATTTTCCTTTTTATGATTAAAATATTACAGAATTGACATGTTAGTATTCACCGAAAATCCACGTTCCTTAATTCAATGTTGTCTTTTTACAAGGCTAAAGGTGCGGTTTAGCTACTAGTTAACTTATTTATGAAGTTAATGTCAAGTACTGAGTATGGAAACTTTTTCAGGTTTCTTGCATTCTGTAGATGTAGAGCTGATTACCAACAAATGAATTACTAGAAAAGGAAAAAAAATAATCTGCGCTGGGAACAGTTATACTTCTTGGGCAGCATTTTTTGTTATAATATTAGTTAACACACGTGTGATGGAAAAGTTTACAAAACTATGATGCACATTCCTTTAAAATTTCTTCACACTGTTCACAGGGCAAACAAACACAATTCCCAATACAATTGTCTCCTTTAATTATCTTTAGTGCTGTGAATGTTTCAGCAAACAGCATTTTCTAGAAAATTGATGCATGATGCATTTCTGGCTGTGTTCTTAAAAGCCCGTAATAGTTTTTTTATAAAAAAAACCTAAGTGCTCCTAACTTAGGTTATGACCAGCTGTTTGGGTTCCAATTTACAGAGTTTGTTCCATGATAAATCATGTTATTTATTTGACGAACTGTTGTGCAATATTTGTCTGTATTTTAAAAAGGATCATAAGGAGTGAACAAGGGTTCGACTATTCATGTGTGTTTGCAGTAAGCTTCTGTATCTTGGTACTAATATGTAGAACATGTTGAGAGGTGAGTCTGAGACTTCTACTCTGGCTTTCTGTATTTTAGTTGAGACTAAAGCGTCTAACTCGGACATGAGCCATGCATAAGCAACAGTAGAAGGAATATTTGTTTGGGGATCTGCCATGAAATTGTTCCATCGTAGATGAAAAATGGAGTAGGTTCTTATATCTCTTATTCTAAGCAGAGACAACAAAGCAAAGCAAAGGCTAAAGCAGGTTAATGTTAGTATAGCTGCGGTGTAGGGCCTTCTGCGCAACCACCGTGCCTCCACGGGGTCGGGTAGACCCTTTCCTAGGAAGCAAAATAAGCTAAGACAGCACAGCAGACAAGCAGATATGCTGTATATATGTTTTAAGTAAGGCAGAAGAGCCATAATGGATACTTTAGTGTCCATCCGGTCCATCTCCCATTCCCGATGTTCTTCCGTCTTGTCCGCGTCCTTTAGGCTTAACACATCCTGCGAGCGGCATCATTTATTCATACAGTAAGACATAGGAGTACTGATACTGCTAGCTCGGCACCACTCACCTTCCAGGCATTTTGCGCGAGCTGACTATTCTTGTTTATTCAAGTGTCTATTTTTGTGCGCCATTCACAGCCAGCTACTATTGGTGTATATGCTTTTTGCATGGACAATTATTTATGCTGCATATACTGGGGTTGGGGGTGTTCAGCTAGACATATATATGTTCTTTGACATTGGGAGGCATTTACTGCACAGTAATGGTAAGTTTTTATTTGTTATGTATATACTGTAATATATATATATTACGGTTTTTAGTGATGCTTAATAAAATGATGTTTTATTGATTAGAAGTGTTCACCCTTCATCCATTTTAGTTTAGATTAACTAGGTTGTTTTGGCCAGCCCTAATTTACTGTTTGCCACTAATATGCAGTTGAAGTGTCTTGAGTTTAGTCCGGTATATATAGTTCCTATTCTCAATGTATGTAAATCTTAGTGCCTCTGCGCTCTGTCTGTTTCTTTTGTTTCTTTTTTGCCTATCAGGTCAGTCCATATTTTCAGTCATTAAGGCCTTCTCAAGTTGTTCTGATCAGAGATATTCCCTTGGAAAGCTCATTAGTTAATTTATTTTCAGTAACATAGTAAGGATCTATATTTTTTACACTTAACCTCTAACCCTTGGCTAAGTCTCATGTTCAAACTAATTCATGCCGGAAACTTATACAGTATATGTCAGAAATGAACTGGTTATTCCCTGCTAAATTCATCCCAGTAACAGTGTCTGACACTGCTGAAAATGATACATTGACTCTTCATTTTTAACCTAGTAGATTATCCAGAATGCAAAGCTTTTACCTACCTCTTTAATCTTATTGTTAAAGACTGGGCACACTAGTGTTGTTTTTCGCGCGTTTGCATTGCGCTTTCTTTCGCGTTGCCCCGCATTTTCTTTCGCGTTTGAGCCTGCGATTTTTGCTAAAATGGAAATTGCGGGAACGTGAAAATTCCTGCGATTTCCGATGTGCATGCAATTGCGCATACGTTTCTGTTTTGGTAACGCATGCGTTACACCCTTTTGGTGCTGCAATAACGCTCGTGATTGGTGCGTTGTAGTGTGGCCTCATTTCCTACTGAAACTTTTATTTATTTTTTTGTACCTTTGCCATTTTTGCTCCACAAGGACAAATAAAATTTTATCCTTTGTGAGTTTTGAAGCGTTTTACCTGCTGGAGTGAAAAGGTGCCATTAAAGTCTTGATATTATTGTCTTCATATTTTTTACATCTCCTGTACAGCTAAGAATCCCAAATTTCTAAGACTGTTGCCAGCATCAAAAAACCTGTCTTAAATCTGCTCTTAGCTCTGAAATGTCAACACAAATAGTGTGACTTATTTGAGGTTGAATTGTCCTCTCAGAGCTTTATCTACTAGCATGTCAATTTGCACACAGAGTGGGTCAAAGAAAGGTGCAGCAGGCTGGTTCAGCTGTAACTTGCCCTAGTACATCTACATTAAACTGCCCTACCCATAAGAAGCAGCCCATAAGCCATGACATGCCAGTATCACCTTAAAGCATACACAGAGCAAATGTAATAATATAAACCCTAATTAGCATCTGCCTCTCTTTTCCTAAAATCTGCCTTTTCACCTTTATTAAATGCTGCATTCATTCCGTTACCTTGCATCCATTTGCTTAGGCCTAGTACTACATGCTTGTTGATGTTTTTATTGGGAGTTCACATTTCTTATGAATAGCTTTCTGTGAAATCCCTGACTGTATAGTTCCAATATGATACATACACAGTAATCCATTTCCAAACTGTATATTCAGCTCCTCGCTACTTACTGCTAATGTGCTCTGGCACTGTACTGATATGTATATTTTTGTTGTCATACGTTCAGTTACACTAAAAATATCTGAGACTATCGCAGGGCATGTTCATTAAATGCAACACAGCAGAGGGATTTTAAATAATTAATGACTGTAATACACTGCTAACACGTTAATGTAGGTATGATTATAAGTTTTACACTACCAGCTGAAAATTAGCAAAGTCATGAAAAAATAATCATTATCGTATATACTCGAGTATAAGCCGAGGTTTTAGGTTTTAAAATAAACTTAAAAACCCTACCTCGGCTTATACTGAGTCAGGTCCTTTCTTATCCCGATCGATGTTGCTCAACTCCAAATCCGGCTGCCGCATGCTGGGTAGTCCTGTGGGTTTGCCAGCTGACGTCAACTAATCGGCGCTGGGCTGTGATAGGCGCCGATTAGTGACATCAGCCGGCAAATCCACAGGACTTACACAGCGTGCGGCTGCCAGATTCAGGGTGTGAGCACATTGATCGCGGTAAGAGCCAACTACTTAGGGGGGACTCTCCGGGGAGGGAGGGAAGGGGCTCACAGGGAAAGGGGCTTCTTTTGGGGGGCTCTTCTACTCTGGCGTGGCTTCTCTCTGGTCTCTTAGGGTGGGGAGGGACGGGAGAGGGGAAATTGGGAAGGGGGGCTTCTCTGGCTTTTCTCGCTTTATAGGGCTTCTCGGCTCTAGGGAAAGCGGGAAGGGGCTCTGGGGCTTTTGATCGCTCTTTTGGCTGGGGCTTTTTTCCTCTATGGGTTCCTGGGGGCTCTCCTAATAATGTTGTGTTTCATGAGGCTCTATCTTTTGTGGTCTTATGGGTTCAGTTCCAGCAGTCTCGCTGTTATCATTGGTATCTTCTGTGCTTGGCTGCTGCTCTGGCTGTGGGTGATTGTCTGGGAGGGAAAGGGGCTTCTTGCTGTATCGTCCCTGGCTTCTAGGGGCTCTTTTTGTTCTCTTCTCCTATCTTTGCGGGCTTTTGCCTTCTGGCTGTTCCCTTCCAGCGTGCTCTTGTTCTGGTTCTGTGCTATACTATCGCTAGGTTTTTTGTGTTTTAGTTTTGCCTGTTTAACTGCAGATTTTTGTTTTATGTTCTCCTATGAAGTCAAATGGCTCTAAAACTAAATCTCTTTCTCTAACTAAACCTAACTCTAAAAACTTCTCTCATCTTAAAAATCTTTCTAAATCTATATCTAAATTATAACTAAATAAAAAAACCTAAACTTGGGTCTAAAACTATAAAAAAACTGTACTTCTTTACTTCTAAATAAACTATCTTCTCTCTAACTAATAATATAAAAAAAAAATAAAACTTCTCTTCTCTGTTCCTAAAAAAAAACTCCGTTGGGTGTGTTGTACTGGCAAAACAACATGTAATCCCTTCTGTACTTAGCGTAAACGAATCTATTTCTCTCACTTAATTTGCAACAACCAAACAAAAAGGATTATGCCGTAATAGGGAAAAGACAGACTAGACCAGACTCCGTGGGAATGGGATTCCCATACAGATGTGAATTGGAAAACTACAAAACTCCACGCTAGCAGAACCTAAACTAGCACAGAATGCTCGGGTGTTCACATGACCTACATTGGCTGAGGGTTGGAACCAAAAATCTGTGCGAGACATTGCGCAGTAGCAAGCATGGTGGATATGGGACAAAAAAAGAATTTTCTGGCTCTGTCCATTTGGTAGAACAAGGGGCACAGGGCCATCTGGTAGCAAGCCTATTGAGCAGCATTCCCCCAAGAACATAATTTTCCATAAAGCATCAGAAGAAGAATGGTCGACTTTGAATATTGAAGGTCTAACGGAGAAGGGGGGGTGGTGGTTGGTTTTTGGTTATTTCTTATGCAGTGAGGTAATTGCCTTCTGATTCTGTATTGTGGTGTGAGGCTTAAGTTGCCATTTTAAATGGAAAGGCAGGAGGTGGGTGATTCCCATACAGATGTTTGGAAACTACCAACTCCAGCATTTCTTTAGTGGTTTGCTGGGAGTTTGTAGGTTTTTCAAACAATATCAGTGGTTGTTGCTAATTTTGCCCCAACCAATTAGATGTTAGCTTTCAAATGTTAAATAAGATCTGAATGCTTGGGGCAAAATTAGCTCCATTTTTAACGATAAGAACTTTTATTGACTCTCCCTGTTGATTCACTGAGTTAAATTTAGCTGGGGTAAAATCTTTGTAATTTAAGGGTATCTGAGGTTAATTGCAATAATATCTCTACCAGATATCTGCTACACGCAATCTGAAGAATGTCATTTTCTCGCTTATTTTTGCCAATAATTGGTAAAACGCATCTTTATTTAATAAAATTGGAATGTTTAGTTACATCAAGAATTCATTACATGTCCTGCCTTGAAATAGAATTTTAAGTTTCATATAAAATGTCTAAACTTTATAAGCAGTTTTCTATCCGTAAAAAGAAAAGCTAAAATATTAGCAACCCTGAAAGACCACTTACCTCTGAAATTAGCAGAATTGTAAAGAAACCTCTTTTTAACTCTGCAGGGTCGGACTTTTCCAGTGTGGGTCCTAGACCTAGATACATTCACATTACAAATCTGTCTTAGTGTGCTGGCATCTCTGTGAATTTAAGTCACAGTCAAGGGAGTGTGTGACCATAGGAAGCTCTTGCATGGGTGGTGGTGCCCAGGGCCAGATTAATACTTTTTTTCTCCCCTAGGCCATGTTGCTTTTTGATGGCATTGTCTCCTCTTCCTTTAAAGGGACAGTTCAGTGGAAATTATTAATATTTGTTAAATTGTTCGTTTGTGTAATGCCTTCTTAGTTATTCTACATATTCTCTCCCATCTCCCATTTTGAAAAATCAGTTGATTTCATACCCTTTGCTGTTCCCTGCTGTTGAAATTAGTAAACTGCCATTTCAGGTTCTAACAGTCCTTCTTCTTCCCCAGATGCACCACTTCCTTGGAATGTTCCTAACAGTAATTTCTACTGATTGGCTGTTGGATGGGTCAAATATGCTCAGATCTCTACTGAACAACTGAATAAACCCAGGCGCTGGGTCAGGGGCAAGAGAATAATGGTTTCTACTAGGGGTCCTGCAAACAGGAAGTCAGTATTTCGGTTGCACTTATTTATAAACAGACAAAATGCTGAATGGGCAGGTTAAGGTCATTGAAGAAGAAGAAAACCGAACTTAAGGGTATTCAATAAAAGTTCTTATCGTTTAAAATGGTGCTAATTTAGCCCCAACGAATCAGATGTTAGCTTTCAAATATTAAATAAGATTTGATTGGTTGGGGAAAAATTAGCACCATTAAACGATAAGAACTTTTATTGAATCTCCCTGTAGTCTGCTAAGTCTGCTAACTGAATGTGTGTACAATTTTCTTTGATTTATTTTTGGATATCTGTTAAAGGAGCATTCAGAATTCTGCATGTATGCATAAAGAAATGGGCAGATAAGTAACTAATGTGTATTTTCCAAAAATGTATAATTTTCTGTGATATTTCTTTTGATATACAGATTATCAGATATTTATATACTGAACTACTAGTCCTGTAACCCATACAGTAGTTGGATAATGTCAATTATTTTCTCACAGGTTCTTACAGCCAACCCCTCAAACGCCACCCACAGTTTTATGCAGGTTTAGAACAAACACAGCCCCCCAGATATCCACTATGAAAAAACACCCACCACTTTAAGTTTAGCAGGAAACATTTCATACAGGATGACTGACAACTGACAATTTCTCCCATGGGTTCAGGCATTTAACAGCCAGCATTTTCATACATACAGGGACCCCTTTCACACTCTTTATGCATGTACATCCAATGTCTCCTAGTCCATCTCAGTGTTTCTTAAAATGTATGGTGGTGCTCTACCACCTGCCCTCCCACTTAATTTCAGCTCTGCACCCCTTCTCTGCTGCTTTAACAGGTTATTCAGGCACATCACCACTGATACGTAATTTAAAATTTGTGTACATTCCACTCACCCTGTCTTGTGGGTTGTGCTTATCTTTACAAGTAAGTATTGTCTTGAGAGGGGTTCTTCTGGGTTGTAATTGTGTGTATTATTTACAGATGGAACCCTATATAAAATAATATAATGGTCACAGATTGGTCCCTTTTAAGTAGTAAGAGTTACATATATTTCTTTCATGTTTTAAACCAGGACTTGTTTTTGTCACATTGGGACTTTTTAACACAATTGTGATTCTCGTCTTGAAGTAACCTATTTACAAAGAGTTAGCATAATTTTAAGAAGGAATTTTGTGGGTTTACTAAAAGTCAGCCAAACAGCTTCCAGGTACAAGATCAGGGCAGGCAGTGAAAGACTACGTCTGAAAAGAAAAAAGCCAGGGATCAGTAAATAAAAAAAAAATAAAACGGAACACAAAAAGGAAGCAAGCTCAAGGTACCAGAATCCAGATTTTTGTTGTTGCATTTTGGGGGGACCAAAGCCAACGGGAGGTATCACCCCACATACCAATTCCCTTTCAAGGCCACACTCCTTCATCTCTTCCTATTGTGATTCAGGAGTCTCTATTTTCTATTATTCTATATTATGTCCCACTGTTCTGGTATCAGGGAAGTATCCTGATTTTTGTGTAAAATGCAAAGGAATGTCTGGGGGGAAATATTGACACAGTATAGTATAGCATTTAAGGTTGAATAAAGAGATAGTCCATCCAGTCCAACGTACTCAGCAATACCCAAATTTCCTGCTTAACGATCCAGAGGAAGGCCAAAAAAAAACCCAACAGAATTAAAAAAGGTGTAAAAAATTCCTTCATGACTCCAAATGGCAATCGGAAATATCCCTGATTCAACTCTACTTTATGTATCACTACCAGTTCCCTGCAACATTCCTTGTTTTCAGAAATCATCCAGTTTTTTTTTAAACTATACAATGAACCTGCCATAACAAAGTCCAAGGAAGACAGTTCCATAGGTTTACTGTTCTCGAAAAAACTCTTTCCGAACTTGAAGAATAAACTTCTTTTCTTCAAGTCTTAAGAAATGACCACCTGTCCTCTGGCATGTTCTATTGGCCCGTTAATGTATTTATACACAGTAATTATTCCCCCACGCAAGCTACTTCTTGTTACTTATCCAATCTGTATTCATATTCAAGCTCCCCATTCCTTTATTGTTTTTGTTGCCCTTCTGAACCCTTTCCATTTCAAAGATGTCCTTTTTGTACACAGGAT
The DNA here is from genome assembly GCA_019447015.1 of Hymenochirus boettgeri. Lineage (NCBI taxonomy): Eukaryota > Metazoa > Chordata > Amphibia > Anura > Pipidae > Hymenochirus > Hymenochirus boettgeri. The sequence goes on along the minus strand of CM033469.1, from coordinate 256,874,511 downwards.
TCCAAAATTGCACTGCATATTCCAAATGAGGTGTTACAAATGCTTTGTAAAGAAGGAGAATAACATTTTTGAATCCATACCTCTCTTTATACAAGACAATACCATGCTGGCTCTGGCTGTTTCTGCCTGGCACTTGCTTGTACCTTTAAGTTTGTTATCCACCAAAACTCCAAGATCCTTTCCAACACGGGATTCACTTAACACAGAGCCATTTATAGTATAGAGCACAAAGATTTTTAGGCCCAAAATGCCTCACCTTACATTTACAACATTGAATATCTCATCTGCTACTTAGCAGCCAATGTGACAATCTATATAGATCCCCCTACAACGATTGCACATCCTCTGAAACCTTTAATGGTCAACAAAGTTTTGGTTGTCAGCAAACACAGAAACCTTGCTGACAATACCCACTTCCAAATCAAACAAAATGAAATAGAAGTGACCCCAATACAGAACCCGGTGGCACCCAACTTTAGTCCATCAGCCAACTTTCTATCCATGTACAAATGTGTCACCCCAGCCCACAGACCTTAGTTTATACATTAGTGCCTATGGGGGACGTATCAAAAGCCTTTGCAAACGGTAAACTAGTACTGCTATGCCAGAGTTTAAATTCCTTCTCAATTCCTCATAAATGCCAAGCAAGTAGTTTGATAAGATCTATTCCTCCTAATCCATGTTAATTACTACTTGATACTATGTCCATGCTACAAGCCTCCCCCAATTAGGGCACAGGACACTTGTTACTTCAAAGTTACAAAAAATGCTTATTGCCACAACCAGTACGGAAAATATACATAAACCAGCCCCACAAGACTAATAACTTTCCTCTGTGTTAGTTATAAAAAACAAGGTAAATACCCCACATGCCCATACCAAAAAACACAATATAGCGTTCAGGCATCTCTGAACAATATACTAAAAATTTCCAAATCCACCTATCCTGGAGCACACACACTCCTGCTCATGAAATCCACATTTCCGGCTGCACAACAGGACAAAGTTATCACACATAATTTAGATGCCGGGACTTAAGCGAGAAGCCAGGTCAGGTAAGTGCTATGCATAGTTAGCGATCGTACTACCGACGGCCACACTCAAACAGTGTCTCATTGGTTGGGAGTCTATTTATTTTAAAGTGTCCAATTTAAAGCAACATTACCACAATTCTTAAAGGGACTTTTAAAGGGGCATTAACCTTCAATTAGCTTATAGTCAAAACATTTTATATTCATATTTAATATTAAATGGCATTCTCTTCATACACATCAATCCATTTTTTGGCCATGCCACCAATACATATCAGCCAAACCATTTCCCCTGCAACTTAAGTCACCTATCACAAAGTACATACAAGCTATATAGTATTGTCACATAGCCGGTCTCATAGAAAACAAGCAAACTGCATTGTTTCATTTTAGGGATGGAAAATACTGCTCTTTTTTTCTGAAAAATACATGTATTTGCACTGAACTTCTCCTTTAAAGAAAAACTAAAGGCTTACCTTAAGTGTACCAAATGCTGTTACTATGGCTACATACACAAAGGTACACACATGAACTGGCTGAGGGATGAAAAGCAGCAGCAAAATTATAAATAAGGACATTCTATAAAAAAATATTTTTGTACATCCATACTAGAGTGCAACTAGTGACCAAAAATAGAATACATACAAATAATAGAATTATAGTGCACATACAATTCTTGTTCATTCATTGCATATTGGTGTATCTCAATTAGGTTGCTGCTTCAAAGAGCCTGAAATGAAAACGTGGATAAATAAAGTTTAATATGTTGGCCAAAATGCTACCACGCTTAGACCCTCAGGTTGTTGGGTGTTCATAATATAAATCCATCTGAGTTTGTGTTGCAATAAAATTCTGCAATAACAAAACTCAATGGATTTATAATATGAACACCCAAGAACCTGAGGGTCTAAATGAAACAATGCAGTTTGCTTGTTTTCTATGAGACGGCTATGTGACATTAAACTAATAGCTTGTATGTACTTTGTGATAGGTGACTTAAGTTGCAGGGGAATGGTTTGGCTGATAGTATTGGTGGCATGGCAAAAATGGATTGATGTGTATGAAGGAGAATGCCATTATAATTAAATTGAATAAATAAAATGTTTTGACTATAAGCTAATTGAAAGGTTAATGCCCCTTTAAAAGTCCCTTTAAGAATTGTGGTAATGTTGCTTTAAATTGGACACTTTAAAATAAATAGACTCCCAACCAATGAGACACTGTTTGAGTGTGGCCGTCGGTAAGTACGATCGCTAACTATGCATAGCATTACCTGACTGGCTTCTCGCTTAAGTCCCGGCATCTAAATTAGTGTGATAACTTTGTCCTGTTGTGCAGCCGGAAATGTGGATTCTAGGAGCATGAGTGTGTGTAGCTCCAGGATAGGTGGATTTGGAAATTTTTAGTATATTGTTCAGAGATGCCTGAACGTTATATGTGTTTTTTGGTATGGGCATGTGGGGTATTTACCTTGTTTTTATAACTACACAAGAGGAAAGTTATTAGTCTTGTGGGCTGGTTTATGTATATTTTCCGTACTGGTTGTGGCAATAAGCATGTTTTGTAACTGAAGTAACAAGTGTCCTGTGCCCTAATTGGGGGAGTTGTAGCATGGACATAGTATCAAGTAGTAATTAACATGGATTTAGGAGGAATAGATCTTATCAACTAACTTGCTTGGCATTTATGAGGAAGTGAGAAGGAATTTAAACTCTGGCATAGAGTACTAGTTTACCGTTTGCAAAGGCTTTTGATACAGTCCCCCATAGGCGACTAATGTATAAACTAAGGTCTGTGGGCTGGGGTGACACATTTGTACATGGATAGAAAGTTGGCTGATGGACTAAAGTTGGGTGCCACCGGGTTCTGTATTGGGGTCACTTCTATTTCATTTTGTTTGATTGGAAGTGGGTATGTGTCAGCAAGGTTTCTGTGTTTGCTGACAACACAAAACTTTGTTGACCATTAAAGGTTTCAGAGGATGTGCAATCGTTGTAGGGGGATCTAATAAGATTGTCACATTGGGCTGCTAAGTAGCAGATGAGATTCAATGTTGATAAATGTAAGGTGAGGCATTTTGGGCCTAAAAATCTTTGTGCTGCTTATACTATAAATGGCTCTGTGTTAAGTGAATCCCGTTGGAAAGGGATCTTGGAGTTTTGGTGGATAACAAACTTAAAGGTAGCAAGCAGTGCCAGCGAGAAACAGCCAGAGCCAGCATGGTATTGTCTTGTATAAAGAGAGGTATGGATTCAAAAATGTTTTCCTTCTTTACAGCATTTGTAACACCTCATTTGGAATATGCAGTGCAATTTTGGAATCCTGTGACAAAAAGGACATCTTTGAAATGGAAAGGGTTCAGAGAAGGGCAACTAAACAATAAAGGGAATGGGGAGCTTGAATATGAATACAGATTGGATAAGTAACAAGAAGTAGCTTGCGTGGGGGATATGATTACTGTGTATAAATCATTAACGGGCCAATAGAACATGCCAGAGGACAGGTGGTCATTTCTTAAGACTTGAAGAAAAGAAGTTTATTCTTCAAGTTCGGAAAGAGTTTTTTCGAGAACAGTAAACCTATGGAACTGTCTTCCATTGGACTTTGTTATGGCAGGTTCATTGTATAGTTTAAAAAAAAACTGGATGAGTTTCTGAAAACAAGGAATGTTGCAGGGAACTGGTAGTGATACATAAAGTAGAGTTGAATCAGGGATATTTCCGATTGCCATTTGGAGTCATGAAGGAATTTTTTACACCTTTTTTAATTCTGTTGGGTTTTTTTTTTGCCTTCCTCTGGATCAAGTTAAGCAGGAAATGTGGGTATTGCTGAGTAGTTGGACTGGATGGACGTATCTCTTTATTCAACCTTAAATGCTATACTATACTGTGTCAATATTTCCCCCCAGACATTCCTTTGCATTTTACACAAAAATCAGGATACTTCCCTGATACCAGAACAGTGGGACAATAATATAGAATAATAGAAAAGATAGAGACTCCTGAATCACAATAGGAAGAGATGAAGGAGTGTGGCCTTGAAAAGGGGAATTGGTATGTGGGGTGATACCTCCCGTTGGCTTTGGTCCCCCAAAATGAACAACAAAAAATCTGGATTCTGGTACTTGAGCTTGCTTCCTTTTTGTGTTCCGTTTTATTTTTTTTATTTACTGATCCCTTGGCTTTTTTCTTTTCAGACGTAGTCTTTCACTGCCTGCCCTGATCTTGTACCTGGAAGCTGTTTGGCTGACTTTTAGTAAACCCACACAATTTCCTTCTTTAAATTATGCTAACTCTTGTAAATAGGTTACTTCAAGACGAGAAGTCACAATTGTGTTAAAAAAGTCCAATGTGACAAAAACAAGTCCTGGTTAAAACATGAAAGAAATATATGTAACTCTTACTACTTAAAAAGGAGACCAATCTGTGACCATTATATTATTTTATATAATGGTGTCCATCTGTAAATAATAGCACACTAATTACAACCCAGAAGAACCCCTTCTCAAAGACAATACTTACTTGTAAAGAAAGCACAACCCACAAGAACAGGGTGAGTGGAATGTACACAAATTTTAAATTACGTATCAGTGGTGATGTAGCCTGAATAACCTGTTAAAGCAGCAGAGAAGGGGTAGCAGAGCTGAAATTAAGTGGGAGGGCAGGTGGTAGAGCACCACCATACATTTTAAGAAACACTGAGATGGACTAGGAGACATTGGATGTACATGCATGAAAAGAGTGTGAAAGGGGTCCCTGTATGTATGAAAATGCTGGCTGTTAAATGCCTGAACCCATGGGAGAAATTGTCAGTTGTCAGTCATCCTGTATGAAATGTTTCCTGCTAAACTTAAAGTGGTGGTGTGTTTTCATAGTGTGATATCTGGGGGGCTGTGTTTGTTCTAAACCGCATAAAAACTGTGGGTGGCGTTTGAGGGGTTGGCTGTAAGAACCTGTGAGAAAATAATTGACATTATCCAACATATGTATGGGTTACAGGACTAGTAGTTACAGTATATAAAATAGATAATCTGTATATCAAAAGAAATATCACGAAAATTATACATTTTTGGAAATACACATTAGTTACTTATCTGCCATTTCTTTATGCATACATGCAGAATTCTGAATGCTCCTTTAACAGATATCCAAAAATAAATCAAAGAAAATTGTACACACATTCAGTTAGCAGACTTAGCAGACTACAGGGAGATTCAATAAAAGTTCTTATCGTTTAAATGGTGCTAATTTTTCCCCAACCAATCAAATCTTATTTAATATTTGAAAGCTAACATCTGATTCGTTGGGGCTAAATTAGCACCATTTTAAACGATAAGAACTTTTATTGAATAACCCTGTAAGTTCGGTTTCTTACCTAATTCCCATATTAGCAGAAAAGAAATCTCAATCCTTTATATACAAAATAAAATAGTACCCCCAATAAAAGCGGACGTAAAATGTCAGACTTACCACTTCTCTGTAATTCTGTTGGCTTGCTTTATAATCTCTATTAAGATCTGTGTTTCAGTAAGTAAAAGATGGAATGACATACTACATAAGTAATGTATTTTGAAAATTAAACATTGACCCAGAATGATCTTATAATGGATTTCTGCCATTGCAACACTAATACAATTTTCATTATTGAAAAAGCCATACAAACAGTCTTCAATCATTTTGCTGCTCTGTGCATAGTTTATGAGAGTGAATAAATATGATAAATTGTTCTTTCCATTTCTGATATTAACATGTCTGCAATGCACCCGTATCTTATTTCTCCCTTCACATATTCTATGTATCAGGTCAGGAAAACACCCACTCAGGGGGCGATGCATTAATAGCTGCTAACCAGACAAGTCAGTGTAGTTAAACCCATGATGATACCTGTATTGGGTAAGTGTGGGTTTAACACTGATTTTGTGCTGCCTGCCCCATTTCAAAACTTTTTTGGTAAAAGTGTGGCGTAGCCTATGCCTTTTAGTTAGGATAAATTAAGTTTTTGCGCTACCATGTCACCTATTGAATGGAGGCACAAACTGAAGCTTCTTACATGACTGCAGTACTATGATGCAATAAATCTAACCAAATGATTTATTGACCCATGAAATGCAATGACAATTTTAAAAATGTAAAAGTTAATTATTATCAATACACCATTTACAAAAGTTAGAATAATAAATATGTCATAGGAATTCTGGATGCAATTTTTCAATTAGCACTTCAATGAAAATTCTGGTTAGTGTTTCCTCTTACCTCTCCATACAAAACCCATTCTCCCAACCCAACAAAAGAACATTTTCCTCTACCATAGGGGCATGCCCCAAGTATACCAAACTTTTTAAAAATTTTCTTTCAGTTACAATATTTTCCTTTTTATGATTAAAATATTACAGAATTGACATGTTAGTATTCACCGAAAATCCACGTTCCTTAATTCAATGTTGTCTTTTTACAAGGCTAAAGGTGCGGTTTAGCTACTAGTTAACTATATTTATGAAGTTAATGTCAAGTGACTGAGTATGGAAACTTTTTCAGGTTTCTTGCATTCTGTAGATGTAGAGCTGATTACCAACAAATGAATTACTAGAAAAGGAAAAAAAATAATCTGCGCTGGGAACAGTTATACTTCTTGGGCAGCATTTTTTGTTATAATATTAGTTAACACACCAGTGTGATGGAAAAGTTTACAAAACTATGATGCACATTCCTTTAAAATTTCTTCACACTGTTCACAGGGCAAACACAACACAATTCCCAATACAATTGTCTCCTTTAATTATCTTTAGTGCTGTGAATGTTTCAGCAAACAGCATTTTCTAGAAAATTGATGCATGATGCATTTCTGGCTGTGTTCTTAAAAGCCCGTAATAGTTTTTTTTATAAAAAAAACCCTAAGTGCTCCTAACTTAGGTTATGACCAGCTGTTTGGGTTTCCAATTTACAGAGTTTGTTCCATGATAAATCATGTTATTTTTTGACGAACTGTTGTGCAATATTTGTCTGTTTTTAAAAAGGATGAAAGCGAGCTGAACAAGGTTCGACTATTCTGTCTGATTTGCAGTAAGCTTCTGTTCTTGGTACTATATTTTAGAGACAGTTGAGAGGTGAGTCTGAGACTTCTAGCTCTGGTCTCTTCATTTGTTGAACTAACGTACTCGAACATGAGCATGCATAACAACAGTAGAAGGAATATTTGTTTGGGGATCTGCCATGAAATTAGTTCCATCGTAGATGAAAATGGAGTAGGTTCTTATATCTCTTATTCTAAGCAGAGACAACAAAGCAAAGCAAAGGCTAAAGCAGGTTAATGTTAGTATAGCTGCGTGTAGGGCCTTCTGCGCAACCACCGTGCCTCCACGGGGTCGGGTGGTACCCTTTCCTAGGAAGCAAAATAAGCTAAGACAGCACAGCAGACAAGCAGATATGCTGTATATATGTTTTAAGTAAGGCAGAAGAGCCATAATGGATACTTTAGTGTCCCATCCGCGTCCATCTCCCATTCCCGATGTTCTTTCCGTCTTGTCCGCGTCCTTTAGGCTTAACACAATCCTGCGAGCGGCATCATTTATTCAGTCAGTAAACTGGAGTACTGATACTGCTAGCTCGGCACCACTCACCTTCCAGGCATTTTGCGCGACTGACTATTCTTGTTTATTCAAGTGTCTATTTTTGTGCGCCATTCACAGCCAGCTACTATTGGTGTATATGCTTTTTGCATGGACAATTATTTATGCTGCATATACTGGGGTTGGGGGTGTTCAGCTAGACATATATATGTTCTTTGACATTGGGAGGCATTTACTGCACAGTAATGGTAAGTTTTTATTTGTTATGTATATACGTAATATATATATATTACGGTTTTTAGTGATGCTTAATAAAATATGTTTTATTGATATAGAAGTGTTCACCCTTCATCCATTTTAGTTTAGATTAACTAGGTTGTTTTGGCCAGCCCTAATTTACTGTTTGCCACTAATATGCAGTTGAAGTGTCTTGAGTTTAGTCCGGTATATATAGTTCCTATTCTCAATGTATGTAAATCTTAGTGCCTCTGCGCTCTGTTCTGTTTCTTTTGTTTCTTTATTTGCCTATCAGGTCAGTCCATATTTTCAGTCATTAAGGCCTTCTCAAGTTGTTCTGATCAGAGATATTCCCTTGGAAAGCTCATTAGTTAATTTTATTTTCAGTAACATAGTAAGGATCTATATTTTTTACACTTAACCTCTAACCCTTGGCTAAGTCTCATGTTCAAACTAATTCATGCCGGAAACTTATACAGTATATGTCAGAAATGAACTGGTTATTCCCTGCTAAATTCATCCCAGTAACAGTGTCTGACACTGCTGAAAATGATACATTGACTCTTCATTTTTAACCTAGTAGATTATCCAGAATGCAAAGCTTTTACCTACCTCTTTAATCTTATTGTTAAAGATGGGCCACACTAGTGTGTTTTTCGCGCGTTTGCATTGCGCTTTCTTTCGCGTTTGCCCCGCATTTTCTTTCGCGTTTGAGCCTGCGATTTTTGCTAAAATGGAAATTGCGGGAACGTGAAAATTCCTGCGATTTCCGATGTGCATGCAATTGCGCATACGTTTCTGTTTTGGTAACGCATGCGTTACACCCTTTTGGTGCTGCAATAACGCTCGTGATTGGTGCGTTGTAGTGTGGCCTCATTTCCTACTGAAACTTTTATTTATTTTTTTGTACCTTTGCCATTTTTGCTCCCAAAGGACAAATAAAATTTTATCCTTTGTGAGTTTTGAAGCGTTTTACCTGCTGGAGTGAAAAGGTGCCATTAAAGTCTTGATATTATTGTCTTCATATTTTTTACATCTCCTGTACAGCTAAGAATCCCAAATTTCTAAGACTGTTGCCAGCATCAAAAAACCTGTCTTAAATCTGCTCTTAGCTCTGAAATGTCAACACAAATAGTGTGACTTATTTGAGGTTGAATTGTCCTCTCAGAGCTTTATCTACTAGCATGTCAATTATGCACACAGAGTGTGGTCAAAGAAAGGTGCAGCAGGCTGGTTCAGCTGTAACTTGCCCTAGTTACATCTACATTAAACTGCCCTACCCATAAGAAGCAGCCCATAAGCCATGACATGCCAGTATCACCTTAAAGCATACACAGAGCAAATGTAATAATATAAAACCCTAATTAGCATCTGCCTCTCTTTTCCTAAAATCTGCCTTTTCACCTTTATTAAATGCTGCATTCATTCCGTTACCTTGCATCCATTTGCTTAGGCCTAGTACTACATGCTTGTTGATGTTTTTATTGGGAGTTCACATTTCTTATGAATAGCTTTCTGTGAAATCCCTGACTGTATAGTTCCAATATGATACATACACAGTAATCCATTTCCAAACTGTATATTCAGCTCCTCGCTACTTACTGCTAATGTGCTCTGGCACTGTACTGATATGTATATTTTTGTTGTCATACGTTCAGTTACACTAAAAATATCTGAGACTATCGCAGGGCATGTTCATTAAATGCAACACAGCAGAGGGATTTTAAATAATTAATGACTGTAATACACTGCTAACACGTAATGTAGGTATGATTATAAGTTTTACACTACCAGCTGAAAATTAGCAAAGTCATGAAAAAATAATCATATATCGTATATACTCGAGTATAAGCCGAGGTTTTAGGTTTTAAAATAAACTTAAAAACCCTACCTCGGCTTATACTGAGTCAGGTCCTTTCTTATCCCGATCGATGTTGCTCAACTCCAAATCCGGCTGCCGCATGCTGGGTAGTCCTGTGGGTTTGCCAGCTGACGTCAACTAATCGGCGCTGGGCTGTGATAGGCGCCGATTAGTGACATCAGCCGGCAAATCCACAGGACTTACACAGCGTGCGGCTGCCAGATTCAGGGTGTGAGCAACATTGATCGCGGTAAGAGCCAACTACTGGGGGGACTCTCCGGGGAGGGAGGGAAGGGGCTCACAGGGAAAGGGGCTTCTTTTGGGGGGCTCTTCTACTCTGGCGTGGCTTCTCTCTGGTCTCTTAGGGTGGGGAGGGACGGGAGAGGGGAAATTGGGAAGGGGGGCTTCTCTGGCTTTTCTCGCTTTATAGGGCTTCTCGGCTCTAGGGAAAGCGGGAAGGGGCTCTGGGGCTTTTGATCGCTCTTTTGGCTGGGGCTTTTTTCCTCTATGGGTTCCTGGGGGCTCTCCTAATAATGTTGTGTTTCATGAGGCTCTATCTTTTGTGGTCTTATGGGTTCAGTTCCAGCAGTCTCGCTGTTATCATTGGTATCTTCTGTGCTTGGCTGCTGCTCTGGCTGTGGGTGATTGTCTGGGAGGGAAAGGGGCTTCTTGCTGTATCGTCCCTGGCTTCTAGGGGCTCTTTTTGTTCTCTTCTCCTATCTTTGCGGGCTTTTGCCTTCTGGCTGTTCCCTTCCAGCGTGCTCTTGTTCTGGTTCTGTGCTATACTATCGCTAGGTTTTTTGTGTTTTAGTTTTGCCTGTTTAACTGCAGATTTTTGTTTTATGTTCTCCTATGAAGTCAAATGGCTCTAAAACTAAATCTCTTTCTCTAACTAAACCTAACTCTAAAAACTTCTCTCATCTTAAAAATCTTTCTAAATCTATATCTAAATTATAACTAAATAAAAAAACCTAAACTTGGGTCTAAAACTATAAAAAAACTGTACTTCTTTACTTCTAAATAAACTATCTTCTCTCTAACTAATAATATAAAAAAAAAATAAAACTTCTCTTCTCTGTTCCTAAAAAAAAACTCCGTTGGGTGTGTTGTACTGGCAAAACAACATGTAATCCCTTCTGTACTTAGCGTAAACGAATCTATTTCTCTCACTTAATTTGCAACAACCAAACAAAAAGGATTATGCCGTAATAGGGAAAAGACAGACTAGACCAGACTCCGTGGGAATGGGATTCCCATACAGATGTGAATTGGAAAACTACAAAACTCCACGCTAGCAGAACCTAAACTAGCACAGAATGCTCGGGTGTTCACATGACCTACATTGGCTGAGGGTTGGAACCAAAAATCTGTGCGAGACATTGCGCAGTAGCAAGCATGGTGGATATGGGACAAAAAAAGAATTTTCTGGCTCTGTCCATTTGGTAGAACAAGGGGCACAGGGCCATCTGGTAGCAAGCCTATTGAGCAGCATTCCCCCAAGAACATAATTTTCCATAAAGCATCAGAAGAAGAATGGTCGACTTTGAATATTGAAGGTCTAACGGAGAAGGGGGGGTGGTGGTTGGTTTTTGGTTATTTCTTATGCAGTGAGGTAATTGCCTTCTGATTCTGTATTGTGGTGTGAGGCTTAAGTTGCCATTTTAAATGGAAAGGCAGGAGGTGGGTGATTCCCATACAGATGTTTGGAAACTACCAACTCCAGCATTTCTTTAGTGGTTTGCTGGGAGTTTGTAGGTTTTTCAAACAATATCAGTGGTTTAGACCCTCAGGTTGTTGGGTGTTCATAATATAAATCCATCTGAGTTTGTGTTGCAATAAAATTCTGCAATAACAAAACTCAATGGATTTATAATATGAACACCCAAGAACCTGAGGGTCTAAATGAAACAATGCAGTTTGCTTGTTTTCTATGAGACCGGCTATGTGACATTAACTATATAGCTTGTATGTACTTTGTGATAGGTGACTTAAGTTGCAGGGGAAATGGTTTGGCTGATAGTATTGGTGGCATGGCCAAAAAATGGATTGATGTGTATGAAGGAGAATGCCATTTAATAATTAAATATGAATAATAAAATGTTTTGACTATAAGCTAATTGAAAGGTTAATGCCCCTTTAAAAGTCCCTTTAAGAATTGTGGTAATGTTGCTTTAAATTGGACACTTTAAAATAAATAGACTCCCAACCAATGAGACACTGTTTGAGTGTGGCCGTCGGTAAGTACGATCGCTAACTATGCATAGCACTTACCTGACCTGGCTTCTCGCTTAAGTCCCGGCATCTAAATTATGTGTGATAACTTTGTCCTGTTGTGCAGCCGGAAATGTGGATTTCTAGGAGCATGAGTGTGTGTAGCTCCAGGATAGGTGGATTTGGAAATTTTTAGTATATTGTTCAGAGATGCCTGAACGCTTATATGTGTTTTTTGGTATGGGCATGTGGGGTATTTACCTTGTTTTTATAACTACACAAGAGGAAAGTTATTAGTCTTGTGGGGCTGGTTTATGTATATTTTCCGTACTGGTTGTGGCAATAAGCATGTTTTGTAACTTTGAAGTAACAAGTGTCCTGTGCCCTAATTGGGGGAGGCTTGTAGCATGGACATAGTATCAAGTAGTAATTAACATGGATTTAGGAGGAATAGATCTTATCAAACTAACTTGCTTGGCATTTATGAGGAAGTGAGAAGGAATTTAAACTCTGGCATAGCAGTACTAGTTTACCGTTTGCAAAGGCTTTTGATACAGTCCCCCATAGGCGACTAATGTATAAAACTAAGTCTGTGGGCTGGGGTGACACATTTGTACATGGATAGAAAGTTGGCTGATGGACTAAAGTTGGGTGCCACCGGGTTCTGTATTGGGGTCACTTCATTTCATTTTGTTTGATTGGAAGTGGGTATTGTCAGCAAGGTTTCTGTGTTTGCTGACAACCAAAACTTTGTTGACCATTAAAGGTTTCAGAGGATGTGCAATCGTTGTAGGGGGATCTATATAGATTGTCACATTGGCTGCTAAGTAGCAGATGAGATATTCAATGTTGTAAATGTAAGGTGAGGCATTTTGGGCCTAAAAATCTTTGTGCTATACTATAAATGGCTCTGTGTTAAGTGAATCCCGGTTGGAAAGGATCTTGGAGTTTTGGTGGATAACAAACTTAAAGGTAGCAAGCAAGTGCCAGGCAGAAACAGCCAGAGCCAGCATGGTATTGTCTTGTATAAAGAGAGGTATGGATTCAAAAATGTTATTCTCCTTCTTTCAAAAAGCATTTGTAACACCTCATTTGGAATATGCAGTGCAATTTTGGAATCCTGTGTACAAAAAGGACATCTTTGAAATGGAAAGGGTTCAGAAGGGCAACAAAAACAATAAAGGGAATTGGGGACTTGAATATGAATACAGATTGGATAAGTAACAAGAAGTAGCTTGCGTGGGGGATATGATTACTGTGTATAAATACATTAACGGGCCAATAGAACATGCCAGAGGACAGGTGGTCATTTCTTAAGACTTGAAGAAAAGAAGTTTATTCTTCAAGTTCGGAAAGAGTTTTTTCGAGAACAGTAAACCTATGGAACTGTCTTCCATTGGACTTTGTTATGGCAGGTTCATTGTATAGTTTAAAAAAAACTGGATGAGTTTCTGAAAACAAGGAATGTTGCAGGGAACTGGTAGTGATACATAAAGTAGAGTTGAATCAGGGATATTTCCGATTGCCATTTGGAGTCATGAAGGAATTTTTTACACTTTTTTTAATTCTGTTGGGTTTTTTTTTTGCCTTCCTCTGGATCAAGTTAAGCAGGAAATGTGGGTATTGCTGAGTACGTTGGACTGGATGGACGTATCTCTTTATTCAACCTTAAATGCTATACTATACTGTGTCAATATTTCCCCCCAGACATTCCTTTGCATTTTACACAAAAATCAGGATACTTCCCTGATACCAGAACAGTGGGACAATAATATAGAATAATAGAAAAGATAGAGACTCCTGAATCACAATAGGAAGAGATGAAGGAGTGTGGCCTTGAAAAGGGGAATTGGTATGTGGGGTGATACCTCCCGTTGGCTTTGGTCCCCCCAAAATGCAACAACAAAAAATCTGGATTCTGGTACCTTGAGCTTGCTTCCTTTTTGTGTTCCGTTTTATTTTTTTTTATTTACTGATCCCTTGGCTTTTTTCTTTTCAGACGTAGTCTTTCACTGCCTGCCCTGATCTTGTACCTGGAAGCTGTTTGGCTGACTTTTAGTAAACCCACACAATTTCCTTCTTAAAATTATGCTAACTCTTTGTAAATAGGTTACTTCAAGACGAGAAGTCACAATTGTGTTAAAAAAGTCCCAATGTGACAAAAACAAGTCCTGGTTTAAAACATGAAAGAAATATATGTAACTCTTACTACTTAAAAAGGAGACCAATCTGTGACCATTATATTATTTTATATAATGGGTTCCATCTGTAAATAATAGCACACTAATTACAACCCAGAAGAACCCCCTTCTCAAAGACAATACTTACTTGTAAAGATAAGCACAACCCACAAGAACAGGGTGAGTGGAATGTACACAAATTTTAAATTACGTATCAGTGGTGATGTAGCCTGAATAACCTGTTAAAGCAGCAGAGAAGGGGTAGCAGAGCTGAAATTAAGTGGGAGGGCAGGTGGTAGAGCACCACCATACATTTTAAGAAACACTGAGATGGACTAGGAGACATTGGATGTACATGCATGAAAAGAGTGTGAAAGGGGTCCCTGTATGTATGAAAATGCTGGCTGTTAAATGCCTGAACCCATGGGAGAAATTGTCAGTTGTCAGTCATCCTGTATGAAATGTTTCCTGCTAAACTTAAAGTGGTGGGTGTTTTCATAGTGTGATATCTGGGGGGCTGTGTTTGTTCTAAACCTGCATAAAACTGTGGGTGGCGTTTGAGGGGTTGGCTGTAAGAACCTGTGAGAAAATAATTGACATTATCCAACATACTGTATGGGTTACAGGACTAGTAGTTACAGTATATAAATATCTGATAATCTGTATATCAAAAGAAATATCACAGAAAATTATACATTTTTGGAAAATACACATTAGTTACTTATCTGCCATTTCTTTATGCATACATGCAGAATTCTGAATGCTCCTTTAACAGATATCCAAAAAATAAATCAAAGAAAATTGTACACACATTCAGTTAGCAGACTTAGCAGACTACAGGGAGATTCAATAAAAGTTCTTATCGTTTAAATGGTGCTAATTTTTCCCCAACCAATCAAATCTTATTTAATATTTGAAAGCTAACATCTGATTCGTTGGGGCTAAATTAGCACCATTTTAAACGATAAGAACTTTTATTGAATAACCCTGTAAGTTCGGTTTCTTACCTAATTCCCATATTAAGCAGAAAAGTAAATCTCAATCCTTTATATACAAAATAAAATAGTACCCCCAATAAAAGCGGACGTAAAATGTCAGACTTACCACTTTCTCTGTAATTCTGTTGGCTTGCTTTATATAATCTCTATTAAGATCTGTGTTTCAGTAAGTAAAAGATGGAATGACATACTACATAAGTAATGTATTTTGAAAATTAAACATTTGACCCAGAATGATCTTATAATGGATTTCTGCCATTGCAAACACTAATACAATTTTCATTATTGAAAAAGCCATACAAACAGTCTTCAATCATTTTGCTGCTCTGTGCATAGTTTATGAGAGTGAATAAATATGATAAATTGTTCTTTCCATTTCTGATATTAAACATGTCTGCAACTGCACCGTATCTTATTTCTCCCTTCACATATTCTATGTATCAGGTCAGGAAAACACACCTCAGGGGGCGATGCATTAATAGCTGCTAACCAGACAAGTCAGTGTAGTTAAACCCATGATGATACCTGTATTGGGTAAGTGTGGGTTTAACACTGATTTTGTGCTGCCTGCCCCATTTCAAAACCTTTTTTGGTAAAAGTGTGGCGTAGCCTATGCCTTTTAAGTTAGGATAAATTAAGTTTTGCGCTACCATGTCACCTATTGAATGGAGGCACAAACTGAAGCTTCTTACATGACTGCAGTACTATGATGCAATAAATCTAACCAAATGATTTATTGACCCATGAAATGCAATGACAATTTTAAAAATGTAAAAGTTAATTATTATCAATACACCATTTACAAAAGTTAGAATAATAAATATGTCATAGGAATTCTGGATGCAATTTTTCAATTAGCACTTCAATGAAAATATCCTGGTTAGTGTTTCCTCTTACCTCTCCATACAAAACCCATTCTCCCCAACCCAACAAAAGAACATTTTCCTCTACCAATAGGGGCATGCCCCAAGTATACCAAACTTTTTAAAAATTTATCTTTCAGTTACAATATTTTCCTTTTTATGATTAAAATATTACAGAATTTTGACATGTTAGTATTCACCGAAAATCCACGTTCCTTAATTCAATGTTGTCTTTTTACAAGGCTAAAAGGTGCGGTTTAGCTACTCAGTTAACTTATATTATGAAGTTAATGTCAAGTGACTGAGTATGGAAACTTTTTCATGGTTCTTGCATTCTGTAGATGTAGAGCTGATTACCAACAAATCGAATTACTAGAAAAGGAAAAAAAATAATCTGCAGCTGGGAACAGTTATACTTCTTGGGCAGCATTTTTGCTTATACATATTTAGTTAACACACAGTGTGATGGAAATAGTTTACAAAACTATGATGCACATTCCTTTAAAATTTCTTCACACTGTTCACAGGGCAACACAACACAATTCCCAATACAATTGTCTCCTTTAATTATCTTTAGTGCTGTGAATGTTTCAGCAAACAGCATTTTCTAGAAAATTGATGCATGATGCATTTCTGGCTGTGTTCTTAAACAGCCCGTAATAGTTTGTTGTATAAAGAAAAACCCTAAGTGCTCCTAACTTAGGTTATGACCAAGCTGGTTTGGGTTTCCAATTTACAGATGTTTGTTCCACATGATAAAATCATGTTATTTTATTTGACGAGACTGCTTTGTGCAATATTTGTCTGTATTTTAAAAAAAGGGAGAAAAGGAACTTGATACAAGGGGTTCTGATTTCATAATTAATTCAGGTTTCCAAAGACTTCTATGTTTCTTGGCTATACTTTTAGGCCAGGTTAGAGAGCTGCTGGAGCCCTGCCTGGTCTCTTCTATGGCGACATCATGCTCAACAAGTAGAAGGAATATTTGTTTGGGGATCTGCCATATGAAATTAGTTCCATCGTAGATGAAAATGGAGTAGGTTCTATATCTCTTATTCTAAGCAGAGACAACAAAGCAAAGCAAAGGCTAAAGCAGAGTTAAATTGTTAGTATATGCTGCGTGTAGGGCCTTCTGCGCAACCACCGTGCCTCCACGGGGTCGGGGTAACCCTTTCCTAGGAAGCAAAATAAGCTAAGAACAGCACAGCAGACAAGCAGATATGCTGTATATATGTTATAAGTAAGGCAGAAGAGCCATATAATGGATACTTTAGTGTCCCATCCGCGTCCATCTCCCAATTCCCGATGTTCTTCCGTCTTGTCCGCGCTCCTTTAGGCTTAACACAATCCTGCGAGCGGCATCATTTATTTCAGTAGAACGGAGTACTGATACTGCTAGCTCTGGCACCACTCACCTTCCAGGCATTTGGCGCGACTGACTATTCTTGTTTATTCAAGTGTCTATTTTTTGTGCGCCATTCACAGCCAGCTACTATTGGTGTATATGCTTTTTGCATGGACAATTATTTATGCTGCATATACTGGGGTTTGGGGGTGTTCAGCTAGACATATATATGTCTTTGACATTGGGGCATTTACTGCACAGTAATGGTAAGTTTTTATTTTGTTATGTATATACTGTAAATATATATATATTACGGTTTTTAGTGATGCTTAATAAAATGTATGTTTTATTGATATAGAAGTGTTCACCATTCATCCATTTTAGTTTAGATTAACTAGGTTGTTTTGGCCAGCCCTAATTTACTGTTTGCCACTTAATATGCAGTTGAAGTGTCTTGAGTTTAGTCCGGTTATATATAGTTTTCCTATTCTCAATGTATGTAAATCTTAGTGCCTCTGCGCTGTCTCTGTTTCTTTTGTTTCTTTATTTTGCCCTATCAGGTCAGTCCATATTTTCAGTCATTAAGGCCTTCTCAAGTTGTTCTGATCAGAGATATTCCCTTGGAAAGCTCATTAGTTAATTTTATTTTCAGTAACATAGTAAGGATCTATATTTTTTTTACACTTAACCTCTAACCCTTGGCTAAGTCTCATGTTCAAACTAATTCATGCCGGAAACTATACAGTATATGTCAGAAATGAACTGGTTATTCCCTGCCTAAATTCATCCCAGTAACATGTGTCTGACACTGCTGAAAATGATACATTGACTCTTCATTTTTAACCTAGTAGATTATCCAGAATGCAAAGCTTTTACCTACCTCTTTAATCTTATTGTTAAAGACTGGGCCACACTAGTGTGTTTTTCGCGCGTTTGCATCTGCGCTTTCTTTCGCGTTTGCGCCCGCATTTTCTTTCGCGTTTGAGCCTGCGATTTTTGCTAAAATGGAAATTGCGGGAACGTGAAAATTCCTGCGATTTCCGATGTGCATGCAATTGCGCATACGTTTCTGTTTTGGTAACGCATGCGTTCACCCTTTTTGGTGCTGCAATAACGCTCGTGATTTGGTGCGTTGTAGTGTGGCCTCATTTCCTACTGAAACTTTTTATTTATTTTTTTTGTACCTTTTGCCATTTTTGCTCCACAAGGACAAAATAAAATTTTTTATCCTTTGTGAGTTTTGAAGCGCTTTTACCTGCTGGAGTGAAAAGGTGCCATTAAAGTCTTGATATTATTGTCTTCATATTTTTTACATCTCCTGTACAGCTAAGAATCCCAAATTTCTAAGACTGTTGCCAGCATCAAAAAACCTGTCTTAAATCTGCTCTTAGCTCTGAAATGTCAACACAAATTAGTGTGACTTATTTGAGGTTGAATTGTCCTCTCAGAGCTTTATCTACTAGCATGTCAATTATGCACACAGAGCTGTGGTCAAAGAAAGGTGCAGCAGGCTGGTTCAGCTGTAACTTGCCTCTAGTTACATCTACATTAAACTGCCCTACCCATAAGAAGCAGCCCATAAGCCATGACATGCCAGTATCACCTTAAAGCATACACAGAGCAAATGTAATAATATAAACCCTAATTAGCATCTGCCTCTCTTTTCCTAAAATCTGCCTTTTCACCTTTATTAAATGCTGCATTCATTCCGTTACCTTGCATCAATTTGCTTAGGCCTAGTACTACATTTGCTTGTTGATGTTTTTATTGGGAGTTCACATTTCTTATGAAATACGCTTTCTGTAGAAATCCCTGACTGTATAGTTCCAATATGATACATACACAGTAATCCATTTCCAAACTGTATATTCAGCTCCTCGCTACTTACTGCTAATGTGCTCTTGGCACTGTACTGAATATTGTATATTTTTGTTGTCATACGTTCAGTTACACTAAAAATATCTGAGACTATCGACAGGGCATGTTTCATTAAATAAGGCAACACAGCAGAGGGAATTTTAAAGTAATTAATGACTGTAATACACTGCTAACACGTTAATGTAGGTATGATTATAAGTTTTACACCTACCAGCTGAAAATTAGCAAAGTCATGAAAAATAATCATATATCGTATATACTCGAGTATAAGCCGAGGTTTTTAGGTTTTAAAATAAACTTAAAAACCCTACCTCGGCTTATACTCGAGTCAAGGTCCTTTCTTATCCCGATCGATGTTGCTCAACTCCAAATCCGGCTGCCGCATGCTGGGTAAGTCCTGTGGGTTTGCCAGCTGACGTCACTACTCGGCGCTGGGCTGTGATAGGCGCCGATTAGTGACATCAGCCGGCAAATCCACAGGACTTACACAGCGTGCGGCTGCCAGATTCAGGGTGTGAGCAACATTGATCGCGGTAAGGACCAACTTACTGGGGGGACTCTCCGGGGAGGGAGGGAAGGGGCTCTACTCTGCAGGTTTAAGTTGCCTTTTAACTGCAGAATTCCCATACAGATGTTTGGAAACTACAACTCCCAGCAACTAAAGCATGCTGGGTGTTGTAGTTTCCAAACATCTGTATGGGAATTTCTGCGGGTCATTGAAAGGGCAACTTAAGCCTCAAAACAATAAAGAATCAGAAGGAAGAAGGTATCTATTGCAGTAGATTGCCTTCTGATTCTGTATTGTTTTGAGGCTTAAGTTGCCCTTTAAATGGAAAGCAGAATTCCCATACAGATGTTTGGAAACTACAACTCCCAGCATTCTTTAGTTGCTGGGAGTTGTAGTTTTCAAACATCTGTATGGGAATTCTGCTGTCCATTTAAAGGGCAACTTAAGCCTCAAACAATACTGAATCAGAAGGCAGTAGTGGTCATATTTCCTAACCTCGGCTTATACTCGAGTCAATCAATTTTTCCTACTTTTTTAGGTAAAAAAGGTACCCCGGCTTATAATCGGGTCGGCTTATACTCGAGTATATACAATAATCCCCATGAACAATTTTCTGCATTTAATTGATTAATTAGCAACATTAATATAGAAAATAGAAGACTCGTTCCATAAAAATAAACTATTTCCAGGCCATCAAAGTCCCCCAAAATTCCTTATTTATTTTGGTGTAGATTACACCATAAAATTCATTTTCACACTTTTTAAATACCACCATGTAACTTACCTTCTGAAGTGCTGCATAAACCAAGGAGAGTAAAAAAAACACTGGAAAAATATTGTGGCAAAACTATGCAGCTTTAAGAATTGCTTTTTCCAAAAATCAACATACATGTATATGTATACTCGCCATTGTATAACTATGCCCTTTAGTCTCCATGGATGGTGTGTTTGTTAGGTATATAAAGTGCTTCAATACCGAATATATGTCCCATTATTGCTGCATTTATTTCTGTGACTACCGCTTTCAATTAAGTGGTAATCATTTATTTATTTCCAGTATCATATGGCCCATTTATTATATTTAATGTTGAATGTTAATATATCACTACAGCTATAAACATTGACGTTCTTTACTTAATGAATCAAATGATTTTATAATAGTAGTTGGAAAGCCACATGCACTGCATCCAGATGGAATCACATTGTGGCTAATGATCTACTGTGCAATTTTCACAATAGCTCCTGGCTGGTAGTACAATTTAGAGGCCAAGTGAAAACTAGTGATGTTTGTGATACAAATGTTGCTGCCTCCTAGGAAGTCAATCATGTAATTCTGGATTACGTTCCCATAGACATTAAATGCAACAAGAAATTAATTGAGCTAGCCTTTGCCTATGAGACATAGTCTATAAACTCCAATTTATTTATTCTGTAATGATGCCAGTGGAAGCTGGCTAAACTGTACAATGTATGCATTACTCATACAGACCTTTGTGAAAATGGTGTTGGCTGTTTTGATGGCTTTAATGAGTGCACTTTAAATAACATCAAAATGTCTTAGACTCTTCCTCTGGCACTTACATAACCACTGTGTATTTTTTTCATCTGTAAAGGAAAACTATTACCAAATTGGTTTGTCAAAAATAATGTAAAAATGTCTCTAATTAACTGTTTCACATTCTGTTTTCAGAACTAAACATTAGTGGTATAGCTGGGCATCTAAGTTATCTCTTTCATATCCTGTGTCCATCTTGCCATTTTAACACTGGGAATATGAACAATGAATTTTACTATAAAATGAGTCAGTTCCCATGAGAGCATATGGCAAATAGGTGATTTTGCTGCATGGAGAAAGTGGCAGCCATATATATTGGCAACTGACCCTTTTTTGTATTCTGCCCAGGAACAACAACAAGGGGAGAGAAACTTACCTCAAGATCCTCCAGTGGTTGGCTGGGGTTGATCCTGGCTAAAGGCAGGAAGGACCAAAAGGTGTAATCGGGCAGTCCTGTGAAGAAAGTTCAGGAGTTGTAAAACAGTATATATTTACGACAAGAAGGATGGAAATACATTAAGCAGTATTACAATGGGTTTAAAAATTCTGAGAAAAGAGATTGCAGCAAGCCGCTATGATCTCACAAGGACAGCAAATATTTTTGAATCAGAGGAGGCCACGTTCAGATTAACGGACATACTGGTGGAGAAGATATGGGGTAAGGAAGGGTAAAGTAGCACAAAAATGAATAAACATGTTATAATATATGCATATAATATATAGTCTGCATGGCATACCTTTCGAACAGGAGGTCAGAAAAGTGATTATTTAGGTGAAGTTGGCAGGCTTGGATCATTGAAATGGCTTCAGGCATGGTTTCGAATCTAGAATCCGTTTTATCAAATACAGATTTTGTAAAGGAAAAGGTAGGAAACTACTGATGGCAGGTAGTATGGCTGGACCTTTTTGAACTCCCACCATTTCATCCCTTCATCCCTCCCACCAGTCTACCCTTTGGGATAAATACCCCTGTTGGTCTTAATACCCCAAAAATATGTAGGTTTTTGCCTTGTTCACTATTTATCATGCCAAGCTAGATTATCTTTTAATAATGCAATAAACACTGGCATTAGAAGGCTTAAATATGCATAATTTGATAAAGCATTGGAGCTGTTCAGAGCCAGTGGTCAGAGATCATTATTATCAAAAGCTGAAATTCAACATTTACACTACATGTGTCAGTGCCATCACATTCTGGGTGCGCTAGAGGGATGCGCTCTTACCTTTACTTTGAAATATTTGTCACTTTTATTTAATAGGCTGTCTAACAAGCTATTTATTTGCCCTGCAGAATTCAATGTTTGTTCAATGTACCAAGCAGCACCCCCATTCGACAGACAAAACGGTGCTACCACTCACAAGGATAGAATTTCTGTGAATAACCATTGATCACAGAAAATGGACTTCCATCTTCCCAGTGAAAACTGAAAAAGATTAAAAAGTTGATTAAACCTGCGATTTCTGACAGAAAGATGCCAGATAAGGAGGTTCAGCCATTATAAGGTGATCATTCAAAGGACATCTTATCAACAGCATTACATTTTGGCATGTACATAATATAAAAGAAGTTAAGGAGGAACTCCTGGTATTGGATAAATTCTTAGATCAATATAATCTAAAGCACAAATGGAAAAATGAGTTTGTCTCATGTGATCAGCTGCAATTATACACGGATGCAGCATCTTCAAAAGGTTATTGGGATTCCTTTTATTGGGATCTTGTTTTCCTAGATATGGTTTCTGTTTTCTTTGCATTATTATTGTGGGGTCAGATTGAAGATACGAGTTTAGTTTTATTTTCAGGCAATACATGAATAGTTCATGCTATTAACTCAACGTCTGCTAAATCCCATAATGTAGCTATGGTTTTAAAGGAACACTAAACCCATAAAAACAACTATTTGCCATTCGTTTCTATTATTCACAGGGAGGTGAGAACGCTTATTCTCACCTCCCTGTGAATAATATTACGCTCGGGGGACCTGGAACTTACCTTACCCCGCTCCACTCACAGCCGCTTCTTCACTGAACAGCTGTTCTCTCCCAATTGCGCGCCCTATCTTTTGTATTGGCGCGCATGCGCCTAAGATAGGGCGCGCAGTCGGGACAGAGCGGCTGTCAGTGAAGGAGCGGCTGTGAGTGGAGCAGCGCTAAGGTAAGTTCCAGGCCCCCCGAGCGTAATATTATTCACAGGGAGGTGAGAATAAGCGTTCTCACCTCCCTGTGAATAATAGAAACGAATGGCAAATAGTTGTTTTTCTGGATTATGGGACTTTAGTGTCCCTTTAAGGATGATTTGAAACTTAATATGTGATTATGGGCAGGGCATATTCCTGGGTTAAAAACAATATTGGCAATACTTTGTCCCATTTACAGACACAATGTTTCAGACAATTGGTGGAACATGCTAGGGAAGACAGGGACAGCATAGCAGAGGATTTCTGTGAGCTTATTCATCCAGAGCTTTGGGAACAGTCAGTAATGCAAAAACAAGCCTTTCTTAGAGCAACAGCTGATCACGTTGAAATAATTTCAAAAAGGAGAAGATTAATTTCTAATGTTTGTCATTGACATGTTTGATAATCGTATATCAGCTGCCAGTACTGACAAGATTGTAGCTGGGGTTTCTTTATTTTTTTTTTAAATTGGAGAACGCTAAGGAGATGAATTAAGCTAGGTACACACTGCCGATAAAGCCCCTATACCGTTGGATCCGATGGTATTGGCTTTATCGGCAGTGTGTGTAGAGTCTTTCCGAAATGAGCATGTGGCCGCCGAACGTTCCCATCCACCTCGCAGTCATTTGCTCGGCTGCGGTAGTCTCCCTTTATGGGAGATTGCCGTGGTCCAGGGAAACACACAGTCCCAAATGTTCTCCCTATTCTGTGCATAGATCTTGTCGTCTTTCAAAGGTCTGCCATGTGTACCAGCTTTAGTCTCCACAATTTAAACAAGTTCTAAAGGATTTTCACAGGTCACGACTATCGTAGGATGTTCCAGGTTTAAACAGGATATGTTAAGCTAGCCATACACAGGGTAATTTTTTTACGATCGTCAGAAACTATTGATCTGAAGAGCTTTGCACCCTCGATCTTCCATAGATTTTTGGGTTAGGGACAACATTTATCATGACTTTATATTATATTATGTTTTACCCATGCATTATTTCTTTTGTTGCCTATTTGTGTAATTGTTTTTTATTCATTTGCATTAATTTACTTGTTTGTATCCTCTGTATTGTAAAAGTGCTGAGTACCTAAGTGGCTCTTATATGAAAATACAAAATATATGTCATGTAATGAGATAACCTACAAAATGTTACCCCTAGTGTGATGTGATTGTAGATGTTACACCTCTTTTCCCCAAATTTCTCTTCTGTTGTTATTGCATTTTAGAAATCCTAATTTTAATTTGGCACCAGCCAATAGACTTTAGATGATATACTCAATGCAGAGAACCATATTAAACACAAACAGGGTTATTCAATAAAAGTTCTTATCGTGTAAAATGGTGCTAATTTTGCCCCAACCAATGGGATGTTATCTTTCAAATGTTAAATTTGGGGCAAAATTGGCACCATTTTAAACGATAAGAACTTTTATTGAATCTCCCTGAAAGGGTAGCAAAATTAATGATCAGGTATGTATTAGCATTTCTGAGATTAGAATATAACAGTTCATTTGATCATTTAAACTTCTTTTGTACCCTTTTCAGCAGAGAAAAAAACCTTTGAAAAGGTGAGCTAAAGTTTTTTTTTTTACCAGTACACTTAAGCAAACAAGTTTGTAGATTAAGGGGCCCAGCTTCCTAATAATAATAATTATTGGAGTTAGAACAATCATTGTAAAACTAAAAACAAACACAGAAATCTTGCATCTTACAGTTTGAAATGTTTCCTTTCCTGCACAACATAAAAAAAGTATACCTGTATTGATTTACATCCAAAACAATATTTAAAATGTTGACACTCAAATTCATGTTAAAATCGGATACTTAATAAGACTTTCAATGCGGGTCTAATCCTAATGTTAAACAAGGAATTCATCTTGCAGGCATGCCAGACATCCCTACCACAGTGCTTGAAATCAAAGCCAAGGAGGAATTACTAGATCTGAATCACCTAATTTTTCTATAGCTCACTTTCTCTATTAATGACACAGCACTGCCACATTTACGTCACTTGTGGCTGTTGAAAAGGGGTCCCGCTACAACCAAAACAGTTCATCTACAGTCACATCCATATGCAAACCTAGTTAAACGTTTGAACATGGTCCAACCACAATTTTTTCCATTTAAAGAAAACCAAGTAAAAACAGGGTAGCTTTTCAATTTGCAAAATATTCATATGTGA
The DNA here is from genome assembly GCA_019447015.1 of Hymenochirus boettgeri. Taxonomy (NCBI): domain Eukaryota; kingdom Metazoa; phylum Chordata; class Amphibia; order Anura; family Pipidae; genus Hymenochirus; species Hymenochirus boettgeri. The sequence goes on along the minus strand of CM033469.1, from coordinate 256,848,929 downwards.
TATCCAACAAAACCTCTAAAATGGGGATATCCACGTCATTGAAGCTGCAGGTTTTTATTTGCTTATATAAATTATATTATTTTGTTTTTAAATTTTTTTTTGCTATCTACATCAAACTTATTTTGAAGTTAAAAATACATTAAAGTAACATTATCACTCAAATGAGTCATTTATTTATTTTACACCCACCAAGGCAATTTTAAGATGTGGTTTCACATATCTTTTTTTTTTTTCATAATCATATGATTAGTTTTTAGGAAACACCTTGCATGTCCTTTTTCCTTTGATAAACCATAATTGCCACATGAAACCTATATTTTCTAAAGCTGTGTGTGGCTTGAATTGTTTTTCAAGTCCAGGCTGAAACAGAGTTCCTCTGAAAGGGCTGCTTCATTTTACACCAAACATGTTATTTACTGGATTCCTAACCTGTGATAATGTAAGTTTAGAACAGGTGGTGAAAACTCAAATCCCCTGTGTCATTATCAGTTTGTTTACATATATGTATATAAATGGATGTGGTCAGGTACTATTCACTCAACTGCCCACACACAAAGATCTGTTACATATCTGAATTTACATACCAGTATTATTCTGTTACCGGTTTATAGATTAAGTGATTCAGTCCTGGTAGCACTCCCAGTTTATATCAAGGTAAAACCAGGATTTTCTAAAGAACCTTACTATCTTCTCTCATTTGCTCTCTTTTTCATGAGACCTTAAACAAAGCAAATAAGCATAATTGTTGACATTGTAGACAAAGTATTTGTATTAGACAGCTTCACAAAGACAGATGCTATGAACTCAATAGACAATAGCAAAAAATCCTCCTATGATTACACCAGCTCTGTAGAGAACAAGCAGGTCTTTACTTGTCCCTAAATATTTTGTTAACTCAGTGACAGCTCAGGGATTTTGTAGAGCTGTAGGTTTGCAATAACTGAAAATATAGAATTTAAAATGAAGTATGTTTATCTCATGACCTGCTACTACTAAAATCAGGAATTTTAGGCATTTGAAGTCCCATGGCCAGGTATTTCGGGCTTAATTGATCCCTGGTTCGATAATTGAATTCCATTGGCCAGATATCAGAAGATAATCTCCAGCCAACCAAAATTTCTTGATGTTTTTTCGAATTATCAGTCATTTGCAGATAATGGGATTATCTGCTGGTAAATCTTGAACATTTGTGCATATTTCTGTGTGCCAAATGAAAGATTGGGTGAAATATAGGCTTCCCACTGACGTAACACCAATGTTTATATAAATCGGTTAGTCAGTAATAAGCATTAATGAGCCGAGTTCAACCAATGTGTACTAGGTCTTACTTTACTTTTGAATCAAAGGCGTAGGTGCCTGCAGCCTGTCTCTAGGGTGGACAGGTCTGTGGGAAGAGTCTGGATGGGCCAGGGATAGAATCTTGTTAAGCCAGGCACCCATATTTCTAAAAATCCAGGGTAAAAAAATATAACAAGACAGGCAAGATAAAAGGACTCCACTCATAATGCATAAAAAGTGTAGAACATCACCTTTAATTCAGTCCATTAAAAGCAAAGGCAGCATAGAGGGGGACGGAACAGTATTCTGTATTACAGTTGTCAACTCCATTACTTTTGATAAAAGAAAGTAACTAGAAAGGGAAAGTTTAAGTATAAATTTTGAATTTGGCTTGAAAGGCCGCATTTTGAAAGGGAATGTGTGTGTTTGTGCTGCAGATTTTAAAACTCAATAATGCCAATGATGAGGACATTGTTGTTTTTTACTTACCCTTTAAATATGGCTGTCATATGAATTAAAGGTAGGTCAGTTGGTGTGTGTACTCGTGTCAGGTTGGGGGATAAAAGACTAACTTTTTTGATGATTGGTCAAAATGTTTTTTTTTTTTTACTATACTTACCCTTTAAATATGATTGCCACATGAATGAATGGGTACCTCAGTTGGTGTATGTACCTATGTCAGGTTGGAAGTTAAAAAAAACTTTTTGATGATTGGTCAAAATTAGTTTTTTTTTTTTTACTATACTTACCCTTTAAATATGATTGCCACATGAATGAATGGGTACCTCAGTTGGTGTATGTACCTATGTCAGGTTGGAAGTTAAAAAAAACTTTTTGATGATTGGTCAAAATTAGTTTTTTTTTTTAACTTTAGTTACCCATTAAGTATGGCTGCCACAGTAATGGAAGTGTAGGTCAGTAGTGTGTACCTGGGTAAGGTTGGGGGTTTAAAAAAAACTGTTGATGATTAGTCAAAATTGTTTTTTTTACTATAGTTACCCTTTAAATATGGCTGCCATTAAAATGGAAGGGTAGGTGAGAAGGCGTGTGTACCTGGATCAGGTTGGAAGTTAAAAAAACCTTTTTTGATGATTGGTCAAAAAACATTTTTGATCTTAGTTACCCTCTAAGTTTGGCTGCAACAGTAATGGATAAGTAGATCAGTAGGTGTGTGTACCTGTCAGGTTAGGGGTTAAAAAAACCAAACTTTGTTAATGATTAGTTAAAATTGTTTTTTTTTTCTATAGTTACCCTTTAAATATGGCTGCCATGAAAATGGAAGGGTAGGTCAATGGGCATGTGTACTTGGATCAGGTTGAAAGTTATTGATCAACATTAGTTTTTTTGACTTTAGTTACCCTTTAAGTATTGCTGCCACAGTAATGGATAAGTAGATCAGTAGGTGTGTGTACCTGTGTCGGGTTGGGGGTTAAAAAAACAAACTTTTTTGATGATTGGTCAAAATTTGTTTGGGGTATGTCTTTTTTTATTTTTACAACCATAATAATAACTTTTATTGAGGATATATCAAACTTTGTTTTTTTGACTTTATTTACCCTTTAAGTATGGCTGCCACAGGAATCGAAGGGTAGGTCAGTAGGTGTGTGTGTGTGTGCATGTTTGACTATATAACTAACTTTCATTGATGATTGATCGAAATTAGTTTTTGACTATAGTTACCCTTTAAGTATGTATTTTATTTCTTATATAGCTCTGCATATTCCGCAGTGCTTTACAATTATTTACTCAATTCACATCAGGCCCTGCCCTGAGCTTACAATCTAATCACTTTACAACCTATCAGTATGTCTTTATAATTTTGGGGTAACTGGAGTGCCCAGAGAAAACCCACGCAAGCACGGGGAGAACATGCAAACTCCTTGCAGATGTGTCCAAGGGTGGAACTGAACTCAGGACCTCAGTGCTGCAAGGTATCAGTGCTAATCACTGAGCCACCGTGGTTTCCATGGGAATGGAAAGGTAGGTCAGTAGGTGGGTGTACCTGTGTCTGTGTGGGGGGTTGGGGGTATCAGCGTTTGTATTTATGATCATGAAACAAACTGTTTTGAAATATCCACATTTGCGGATTGTTACCATTATAGTCTATGTGAAAAAATGTCCCGAAGTTTGACGATAACGCCGTAATGCTTCCGCGGATTCCTAAGCTAGAAAATAGCACACTTCTCCTAAATGCCTAGCACGTCTGTACCGAATTTTATGTCTCTAGCTTAAAAACTGTAGGAGGAGATACGGTCCAAAAAAGCGGAAGAATAAAACGGAAAAAGATTAAATAGAAAGAACAGTAATTTGGCTCTTCAAGCCAAATTAACAATGTATTTGAAAGTAAATACAAAATAAATTCAGCAGAAAATAGTTTTTTTCCCAAAAAATAGCCCCTACCATTCATTAAATATGCTACTGAAATTTACTTTATTTTGAAATAGTTAAAATATAGAATAGTAACATATCCTACACTAGAGTTTATGAAATGCAAGCAACTGTAGAAATTGTTTATTTTGAAAAGATTTCCCATGTTTTCTGTATGTATTCAGAAAGAACTTAAATAAATCTATATGTATGTGACCATAGAAGACCACGCTCTTTAGCAGATGGTATCTGTTTATGGTTTACAGGAAATTTCTCTCTCATTCAGCTAGTTTAGAAAAATAGTACATTCCAAACTGTTGGCATTTGAGATGATAAGGGCTGGCCCTTTTTGTTTCAATATAATAACTTAGACAAAGAAATGAAATTTTGTTTTTGACTATTAAAACTGCATATAAAAGGCATAGCAGTGTGTGTTCGTGTGTGTGTGTGGTCTGCGAGGAAGACCACCAGTGAAGATTTTTATGAATCGCTCTGAAAAAAGAACGCATGTTATAGTGCTATCCTTTCAAGCAAAGTTAGTTTAAGACAGTTTAAGAGATTTCTTTTGTAACATTCAGGAAGATTTTTTCAATAGGAAAAATAATTAAGTATTATTTTATTCTTTTATCCTGTATATCTGACTTATTCTGAAGTTAAAACATTTTCCTTATTATTTGCACAGGAAAATGTGGTAAAGTATCAAAACATGTTATACTGTATTGCATATATACTAATTTCTCTCCAGCTATGACATCCTTACTGTCAAAGTGCTTCTCATTTTTGTCTCATTTTACTCATTTGAGTAAAATGTGCAAGAGCCAAAACAGATAAACTGGTTTTAAATGGTTTACTGGACTTTTTGATGAAAAGGTGGGAGAATATTATTTGGCAGGAAAGAAAACTTAAGTCAACACAATTAAAAAGTGAAACAAACTTGTTTCCTCCTATAGATTTTGCAAGTAATGTCTTCACTCATGTCGGCAAGAGAATGGCAAGCCCTAAAAGAACTGAAAAATTAAAGGACAACTCCACCCTCATAAGAACATCTTTTAGAAAGAATGGCCTCTATAAAATTCATTATGAATTCATTACTGTATGCCCCGATAGGGGATTAACATTCAGTCATTGGCTGTGATGTCAACTGTCAAATCCATAAATGACAGTTACTCACTGGAAGAACCAAGAAGCAGAAACACGGGAAACAGGACATTGTGCAGGATTTCAGGTTAGACTTATATATTTCATATTTTAAACTATTACCCTTTAGGGATTTACCTGTATGTAAGTTTTCATTTTGGGGCTGGACTTGCCCTTTAAGAAGTTCTCACAATTAAAGGACAACTGTATTGCCTCAATGCATTTTTTAAATTGCTTTTAAAAAAGTCAAGGTATGCAGCCTTCCCCATACATTTTGAAAATACTTTCGAGCCTCTCTCTGCCTTCAATTATCCATGCTGTTAAGGGGGCATAATGGTTATGTCTGCCCCTAATGCTCTCAAAGCTAGCAAGCAATAAAACACTCCTCCATCCACCCTTTATCAGCTTAATTATGTAGGCTATATCCTAGCAACAGGACATTTCAAGTTTGTTTGACTGGCAGAGGAGGAGGAGAGAAGTTGTAACAGACATTCCCACCAGCCAATGAAATGTCTTAACCATGGCCCTGGGCCGTCTAGAAGGTGGGCTTTTAGCATTCATCTTTGCTGTGCTGTTTGATATCTATAGGGAGGGCAGCATGGTTGTAAATGTGAGTAAGCGATTTCAGCTGCTGGAAGTGTGGACATATAATGAGGGTGAAGTTATTTTTTGATATTGTTGTCTTTTAAAATTTCTGATAAATGGGACAATGTTGCGGCCATGAGTCAAAAACAATAAATTGGTTGATTCACGGTATGGATATTATGTAACAAGCAAAGAGACAATTTATTGTAAGCGATCCAGTGGTACCAACCTTTTACACAATTCAAAAAAATAGAAAGTCCTCTCCTGGATGGCATATTGTGTCAGGAATGGAGGGGCTCACAGAACTAATCATTTAGTGTGTGGATTAAATTTTGTGTGTTTTTAAATTTAATCTAAACTCTTGGATATAGGAGATATTCTTATATCCTAAGTATTTCTGACTTCCCCCCAGCCCCCTTGGCTTTTTAAAATGGTGGAAAAGGCTGTTTTCTTGCATAAAGTACTGGATGGATGAACTCTTCCATCATTTTAAACAGCCAATGGGGTGGGGGAAGTGAGAAAGCCTGCTATATTGATCTAGAGTGCAAGTATGAGAAATGCAAGTTAATCATAATTTAAGTGAAAAAGGACATTCAGACTGGGGATACCTTGACGTAGTTGGAAGTCTTTTCAATCATGTCATCACAGTAATGTATTGTTTATAATGTATGCCAGTGTGCAGATAATATGATATTGTATGGGGCCCAGGAATGTGCATTGATTATCTTTTCTTTGTTTATATAAAGATAACGTTTGTGGATGGATATTGGAAGTGGTTGTACATAAGTGGTTATGTATATGTAATAAGTTATGTATTCTCCAAGTATACCTTTAAAGTGTCCACGCCTTATAAAACAATTTAATATGTGAGGCAGGACCCCCCAAAACCTAGGTTCCGTTTTGTTACAATGTAATAATTTTGCTCCCAGCTGCTGCCTCCTGTCTCTCCACTCCCTCTCCACTGAAGCTGCTCTGTTCTTTTTGTGTTCCCGAGTAGCTGCAGAGGAGGCTCGTCTAGGAATGGCAGTCAATAATTGGCTGTGACGTCACTGTCACGGCCGAGACTGACTGCCTTACCCAGAAGTGCCAGAGAGCCGTGGTGGATCAAGAAGCTTTTAAGTATGATTTCTCTTGCTGGGAGCAGAATTATTACATTTTAACAAAACGGAACCTAGGTTTTGGGGGGTCCTGCCTTTTTATAAGGGGTGGACATACCCTTTAAGTTTATTCATGAGCAGGCTAAAAAAGTTGAACTAGATGGATGGATGTCTTTATTCAGACTCCTATACAATGTTTCTATGTAGCAGAGATAGGAAGTAAAAGCAAACTTTCTAGTGGGAAAAATGCAATGAATTAAACTTTTTATGTAAAAAATTTGATTAGGATTTTTGTAGAGCACAGACCCTTTAAGAAAACAGGTCAAAAGGCTGGATTTCGCAAGAATCTGAGGATGCCGAATTTAGACTCCAGACAAATGGTTTGTCTGTTAGAGTGAGGCACATTGTTGGGAAACACAGACGATTACTACCGGACAGCCTAAGTTAAGCTGAAAAGTGGCTGATTGGGGTAGAGGTATAAGTGTGGAGCTGTGTGAAGAAGCACTGAGGCACTTGGATACAGTTTTGCCAGCGAGGAAACGCTGGTACTTTGGACTTTTGTGGCTGAAATCACAGCACTCTTCAAAGTTAGTGTCCACAGATAAGACTCTATATAGGCCTAGTAGCTGTGAACCCTATACATATCTCCCCCATTTTGAATCTTTGTATTTAGCACTGCATCTTTGAGCTGTATGTTAGTTTCTCCATTGTTACTTCTACTTGCAGCTGAGATTTATTATAAACTTTTGGTACCGGGGACACAGTGCATGGCTGTAGCTGAGTTGAGGGGCATCGAGAAATTTACTGTAGGGCTTGCAGTTGTGAAAGCTTTATATTTATAAAGATTTATAATGCAGCAATGCTTCATCTTTGTGTAGGATTAATAAAGAAGCTGTGGAGGTTTTTTTCTGGTTTCCTTTAAAAAAATGTAGTCTATATTCCTTATTAATGCAATTAACCATTATGGGGATGGTGAACCCGAAACTACAAAATCTTTATTTGGCAATAAAATGTAAATTCAGTTAATCGTGGTTCCAACTATCCTATGTTTGGTTTACAACTATGCATGAATTTATGTTACTGAATACTGCAACCAATAATGATGTACATTATTTCATAAAACTACCAAATGGCAGACCCTCCCTGCTTTATCTACACTAGCTGACCAAAGGGGTTTGTATCTATTTTGTTTATAACCATTTTGCATTAAAGGGCAACTAAAGCCTCAGAACAACACTGAACCAGAAGGCAGAACACCTTGATATAAAACCAGTAATCTGTGTCTTACCTCTCATTTTGATACAGGCGCTGGGAAATTTACCTAAATAGTAACATATGGTTTGTGCTTTACTTCTCAGCATTCTAGTATCACGGTTTGGTCAACGACCATTATGTTCTGCACATGCTCAGTCCTTAGCTATGGCACAAACTTGTTACAGTTGGTCACACCCATTAATAATATTTAGCCAATCCTTTTACAGGACAGATAAAGCAAGGAAGCATGTGACTGAGGTCAGGAGGTGTGGTCTGACACTGCACATACACACAGATACTTCATCCAGTTCTTAACAGGCTTTGATTTACTTTAACAGAGTTTACTAAAGTAGCATTTTATAGTTTATTGGTGTTTTTAGGGGGGTTGTTTTTTAGATTCTAGAGTATACAAAATTGGGTTTAGTTTAATATCGACTGAAAAAAATAAACCTGTGTTTAGCTGTATGTTAAGTAGGCTGCCTGGTCATATCTGGCAGGTTATTGAGTAAAAGGGATTCATTCAGTAGGAAAATGTTTCTGCAACTTCAGTATCTTGTGCAGATTTCAAGCTAAAACCTCCTCAAGATAGAGGGTGCAAGGTAGTTAAATCTTGCAGCCATCTAGTGTGAATGGCAAGTTTCCAGGCATCAACTAGGTGGAGCTCTGCAGTCAGTTATCTTGATTATCTAAGGGGGGGGCGGTATTTTGTGTGTGAGACCAGCATTCTATCATCTGCCACTTTCTTAAATTAAAATCGCCCATATGGATTACTTTACAGTGTTGGTTTTAAATTATAAAAGGTATTATTTTCCTCAACAGAAATGAACCAGAGAGGCTTATGAAAAATCTAATTTAGTATAGTTATATACTATATTTTATATATATATATATATATATATATATATATATATATATATATATATATATATGTATTATCTATAATACGATGTATAGTAATATATTATATTGCTATACATCGTATAGGAATTACTTAGAAATTTAGAAAAAAATTGTTTTACTCTAAACTTTTCAAGTTAGATTGTATTTAAAATAAATAAAGTAAAGTATAATAAAGTATTAAAAATGTATTTTAAAATAAATAAAAAATAGTGATTAAGAAGGAAAATTTTAATATACAGCTGTAAGCCCCAGGATGCAACGTGCCATAAAAAGGGCTTTTCATTTTATGATTGTGACATATGTAACTAAAACCCATATTGTATATACACTTGCACAGATACTATCATATTTTTCTTTGTTTGCCATTAAAAATAGAGGAGGAGGAAGGAAATAATCTTAATTTAATCAATCAATTTGCAACTTTACTGTAATAAATTTGCCTCATAGGTCACCAAACTCCCATTACTAGACTAGACTTTTAGACTAAGGACAATAATAGGTTTCTAATTATTACAACGTACAGTTTCTCACAAGCATAATAGTCCCATTGGCACAATGCATAACTGACCATTCAGATTAAAGGAATAGTTCACACAAAAAGGGACCTATTGCTTTAAAGTAGTGATTGAAGACCGGAAGGTAAAGGACCTATTCCTTACCTTCCTTTCTTCAATCACTCGACCAGGAGCCAGGAACGAAGTTTAGTATATTTACCTTGCGTTGACAAGTCCCGACCGCTTCCTGGTTTAATGTAACTATAGCGTGTATAGCGTGCAAATAGCTGGTGTTAAAGTTTCGGAATGGGTAAACCCCATTCGCAATGCAGAGAGAGCTCCTATAGTTTTATTGCCTAAAGGAGGCAATAGAGAGCGTGCTCTTCATGCATAGCCCTATATATGTTTGTTTAAATTCATTTCTGTCCAATAACCAAGGAAGGAGTTCAGACACCTGCCCAGGAACCAGGGAGAATAAATGGGGATAATATCTATAATACAGCTGAAGATGTGTGTCATAGGTGATTGCAATAATAGGACTGGTATTGTTCCATTTATTTCCCCTTTAATTGTATCACTGTCTTAAAACACAAATTTTTAAGTTAGTTGCCTTTTTCATAGAAATATAGATGATAAATGTCCTGCACCATTACCCAGGAGATCATATGGATGCAACAGTAATAATAATACAAAAGACCATATATGCTTGGTCTTTTTATTTTTTTATAACTCATCTAGTTCATTTTTTTAATATCCTACATGTTGAACTATTGTTTTTCCTTATTTAATTTTACTATTTCTTCTCTATTGAAACTGACAGATTTTAGGGGGTTTTGGCTACTAGAACCTTTATGGTGGTCTGCTTGCTGCCTGATCGCTAGATATTTGAGCAGTTTGATTTATATATACTTGGAAGGCTGTTAGACTTGGCATCTGGCCCATTTTTTACCACTGCAGAGACCATATGTTATATGTATATATTTCAGGAAGAGATTCTGGTTCACATTAGAACTCTGTTTTAGTTGAGTTAAGGTAACAGTACAAATTGTTTTATATTGGGATGTAATATATGACCCAAAAGATACAACCCACAAAATTACAGCCCTGCTAATAAATAATGCAGGGGCCAGAAAGATGTTTTAAAACAGAAAGTAAATATATATCACATAGTCTCTTTCAGTCCCATAAACTAACACTGTAATCTTCTATCACAGGCATACTGTATGTTTTATAAGTGCATCAGTCCCATAACATAATGATCGAATAGTGAACCATCAGAGAGGAATGTCAAAAGGAGGAATGCTGAAACATGTCATTTCAATAAAACAGTTTAAAAATAAAATGCTCCCTTAAAGGTTATGTTCACCCCCAAAACTAAAATTACTGGCCCCACTGGATAATGTTAGTAAACCCTTACCTTACATCTCTGCTCCAAATGGTCCTCTGGCAGTGTATTGTCAAAGTCCAAGAAAAGGAAGAGTATGAGGTGCCTGTGTGTCAATTATTCCCTGCTTCTTCCTTGTCCTTCTTAAGGTTTCAGGCATGCACAGAGGAGCCCTTCCTCCTCCCTTCTTCCCACCATACAGATCCTTCCATGGTTGCCTTATTCCCTAGCTATAAATGGCTTTTCTGTAGTGTAGGGTACCCCATCCCACCCCCAACCGTCATGTTAACCTTTTAAAATAAACTCCAGAAACAGACTTACCCAGCCGCATTCCCTCGGTTCTCTGCATAGCTGGCAGCCATGTCTGTGATTGGCTGCCTCTCAGCCAATAACAGACACGGCTGCCAGTCTGGCCCCTGTTTGCAGCTTCTGGCAAACAGGGAGCCAGAAGCAGAGCGCCGAAGTAATGAAAGTTTGTAAGTCTGTTTCTGGGGCTTATTTTAGAAAAATAACACGGTGGTTAAGGTGGGTTGAGGGTGGGCTAGGGTACCCTACACTACAGAAATTTTTCATCAGGGGGTGGAGATACCCATTAAAATATTTTAGAAACTTTATGAGATTACAAACAAATAATTTGTTTTATATAAAATGTGGTTTAACAGCATGTAAGGCCAATTTGAAACACTTTACAATACAGGGAGACAGTTTCATTATGAAAATGAGTTGGACTTATTCATGTTGAGGGAGGGGTAATTATGAAAATTATTCATACAGGGTGTGATGTTAAAAAAGACATAATCCTTAACTTTTTTCTAATATACCTTGGATTCTAGGGTAGCTATGAGGGATCAATCCAGATATCCTTTTGAAGACTGGAAATTAATAACATGGATATGAAGTCAAAGTTCCCTTGTAAGGCTACAGCAATCTTATCATTACTCTAGAACAGATGCATTATTACATACACAAGTACAATAAAACATATTTGTTTTAAATAAAATATACGTAGCTGTGTTTAAATGGTATCTCCACCCTCAAATCCAGTTTTTGATATAATGTACGGAACCCCCATGCATCCCTAAACGCTGACATGATTTTTAAAAAAAAAATATGGACAGAAATAGAATTACCTTGCTTGCCCAGTCTCTGGCTGCTCTGGGTGGGACCGGCAGCCGTCTCTTTGATTGGCTGAGAGTCAGTAAAAGAGCCGAGGGAACTAGTTCCTATAAGTATTTTTCTGTACATTCTTTTACAAAAATACGCTGGCGTTTAGGCTTTGGGGGAGGTCCCCTGCATTGTATGAGGCTTTTTTGGGGTAAATGAAGAACAGCACAGTGAGATCCAGAGGGTTGGAGGGAGGGTGGGAAAGTGCTCCCCTGCACATTCCAGAGTCCTCCATGACATTTTTTGCAACACCTTTCCTTTGCGACCAGTAACTGCCTTAGTGGTTCCCTCTAAGCTTTGCTTCCAAGCATCCAGTTTGCATAAAAATAGACCAAGGTGATGTACCAAATAAGGACTTCATGCAACTCAAATGCGTGAAATTGCTTTTGCTTATTTATTGAATATACACAACATGTTTCGGACAACGTGGTCCTTCTTCAAGATCCTTGATAATGATAAAGGACCAAGTTGTCCAAAACATGTTGTGTATATTCAATAAATAAGCAAAAGTAATTTCACGCATGAAGTCCTTATTTGGAGTCCTCCAGGAGGACAGGAAAGGGGCAGATGCCAAATGCCACACAGACAGCTCTTACTCTTCAATTTCCTAGACTTTTAGCAGATTTTAGTTTGAGGGTAGACATGCCCTTTAATTTTGTATAGTTTTAATGCTAATTTAGTTTTTTTCTGTATGTCTTCTGTACATTTTTAGTGATCATTATTATGGTTTGTTTGATGTTTTGGTTTCTTTATTTTTTTTATGTTTTTTTAATTTTTTTCCCTTTCATTTGCTTGTTTTTTTATGTGTCTTTTCTTTAAAATTACCTTTTTAGCTCTTTGTTTTTTTGTAGTATTTTGTTTCAGCGTATTTACCATTTTGGGATTGTTCAGTGTTGGCAATGGAAGCCTTTATTTTGTTAGCCTTTTGGTGTCTATTCTGATTGGTTGATCTTCTGTTTTTTTTTTATATCACTCTGTTATGTGTAATAAGAAAAAAATTGTGTCTTATAACCTTTATTTTTTGGTAGTTAACAATTTAATGCAATCAGCAACTTGACTCTAAGGCCTATCCTATACCACAATGTTCTAAAGGTGAGTTCACAAAGTGTATTTTTACTTATGTATTCACAGCAGGCCACAGTCACTAGAAAAGGGAACATCTGGTTTGAATTGAACATTTTCTTGTTGAGTAATTGAGAAATCTAATCTTACCTTTCCACATAAGAAGATCTGTGTATTAAATTATTTTGGTTAAGTAGTGTTTTTTGTACTTCAAATCTAAGAAATAATGGGAATAGGCTGTGTCAGAGCCACAATTGTAGCACATTATGCTTAATAGGAATTGTGTTTCTGACCTTCTACCAGTGATTATGCTTGATTACTTCATTTATTCTCAAAAGTATGACTGACTGGTATAAGGCATGTATTAAAAGGATATGTTCACCCATTAAATCTGTGATACAGTAATCTCTTATGCAGCAAAATCTGTTATGCAGCAAAATGATGCTCTTCCCCATTTTCTCTGCTTCTCAAATTTCCTGCCTTCTCTATAATCTTTCCAAGCTTTAACATGCTCCGAGGCAACTAGGGGAATAATATTTAATCATTGGCTGAGATGTCATTTATTACATCCGTGACTGGCAGCTGCTAACTGGAAGAACCAGGAGGTTACAGACCACCGGGCAGCATTTCAGACTTTCATCTTTGGAGTTTAGGGGTGATTTATTTATAAACAATTTCTTATTTGATGGATGAGCTTGCCCTTTAAAACACACAAGAGTAAAACATTTATAAATTACATTATTGATGATTACATTGTCATCATTGCTAAAAAGATCATCTCTTACTGTTTTCTTCTGCTTTCTAAATAATTAAAAGGTGCTACAAATCTCTTTTTGAAGTTATTTTAAAAAATAGAATAAGAAAAGGTGTTTTTTTAAGGTGATTTAAAAAATGTTAACAGAACAGCACCTTGCTGTTATGTGGCACGGGAGTGAGGAAATGGCGTGAGGGTGAGGAAGGCATTAAACACTAGCGAGGCAGTGTTTAGGGGGGCGTGTCTCACCTGCAGGTGTGGCGCGATTGATCTGGTCCTCCTGGCGGGAATCAGAATCTATGTAGTGCCTGTAAAGGAGAGGAGCAGTCCCGGTCTAAGGAGCTGTGGGGAAAAAACAGAGCTGTGTCGGAAGTTCACGTGGCTGTGTACTGAAGGGGATGGAATGGTGGCAATACTGGAAGTGGTTCGGGGAGGGGGACTTTCACTGTGCAATGGCAAGCAGGGGATGTTATGTTGACACAATGGAGGAGGACCCAGAGTCAGAAGAGGCAGCAAGCGTGAGGAGAAAAAAAGGGAAGGCGTGTCAGAATAGGAAGAACGCACAGGACAACATCTGCATAACAAAGCAAGTAAGAAGGAATGTGACACAAGGGGAAAATAGCAATACTAGGAGAGCACAGAGCAGAGCACAAAGCACAGGTCAATGGCCAACTTCACAGGTGAATCAAAGAGAAGATGGACCTGTACAACTGAACTTCAGACACAACTAATCCTGGTACTTGGGTACTGAACAAAGAACCAAAGCGCCGAGTGAGGAAGGAAACATAATTGAATATATTCCAGGGATTAAGGAAAGTTTTTTAAATATATACAGGGGAAAATTAACAAATCATTAAATAATGTTCAGCCTGGCAGCTTAACATAGCCGCTAGTAGCGCCTCAGCTGCTATAATTCCCTCTGGCACTGGGACAGTGTCACAGGCCACTCAAGCTTAAGTGTCTAGTTCTGCTGGAACGCAAACAAAGGAACCAAATAGGGTAATCCTGCAGGTCTGAGAGTAGACCCAGGCAATCCTGCCACACTGTGTGGTTGAAACTAAACATGCTAGGTTAATACTTATTAGTATTCACCACGGAAAGTGGTAATGGTACCTCATATATTATAACAGATGGTACCTCACAGCATCATGTTATTGTAATAGCATTGCCCTAATAATCTAATATATAAACAAACATTTCTCATTCCCAGTTTACCTAAAGAATTGGATTTATCCTTTATATACTCTTATACAGATCTAATTGAAAAAAAGTAGCTTCAGAGCAATTTTTAATAAGTAATAAATGCTTTTTATTTCAGTATTACAGTAAATCCTTGGTATACCTGCCTGGCTTTACCACTAAGCAAAAGGCTAAGGACTTGCAAGCGAGCACCTTTATCCCAACCATTAATAGTGGCTGCCAATTCAAATTGTTCTAGCCAATCAGTCCACTCCCTAGTTACCCCATCAAATGGATCAGATTTAAAAATAGGTTTGGCAATTTGGCCTGGTAGAGATACTGGGTCTAATTGGGGAATTTCATCTGCAGGTACATGGACAGGAGGATTTAAATCAATACTATCAGTAGCAGCCTCCATAGCTTAATACAGAGAACAGGGAGAATAAATGGTATTACCAGCACCGCTGCTACCAATTTGTACCAGATCACTGCTTTATGGAAGGATTATGGGTAGCGTGGCACACAGTGGGTTACTCTGGTGGTCTGGCACAAAGCAGACAGTGCACATAAACAGGTTCCCACAACAATCAGGGATGTCCCTGTCTATGGTGCACCACTTTGAATATTGCACTTTTTGCACTTTCAAATAAATTTGAAGAAGAACCAGGAGTGCACTGCTATTCTCTTCTCACCAGATTATAAATATATATATATATATATATATATTATATATATATATATATATAAATATATATAATATATAATAATATGCCCATGAATCAGGCACTCCTTGGTCTTGCAAACAAGTGGGTTTATTCACATCACATCAATGGCCAAAAAAAAGGCCATTGATGTGATGTGAATAAACTCACTTGTTTGCAAGACCAAGGAGTGCCCTGATTCATTGTGCATTTGTATTATTGGATCCTTCGGGAGCACCCTGGCATGTGTACTGAGGGAGTGAGTGCCAGTCTCTTCCATTGATATATATATATATATATATATATATATATATATATATATATTGATCTGCTTTCCCTACTCCCTGCCTCCAGAGAATTTTTTTTAAGTAAGGAAAAGGAAATGGATAGGAGACGCCCAGTTGCCAGAAATCTCAATAACTGGTTACAAGCATTTTGTCATCACAGTACCCTGACGTAGCCCTAAGATTATTTAAGCTTATTGATATGGTAGTAGAAGCTTATAAAGCGTTCATGGGCCTTTCCAGGTTCTTTCATGATGACTGGTTCAAGCAAAAAGTGGGGAGAATAAGATACAGATTTATGGCTAGGGGTGGTGTCACAGAGACCATCACCAGTAGCCCTACCTACGGTGAACAAGCCCCCGCCTAACCAGATCAGACCCAATTTTTGCTAGGCCTTTAATGAAGACTTGTGGAAATGGAACAATATCTGTCATTTTCGACACAAATGTGCAGTATGTGGAGGGCAGCACCCTTCAACAAGATGTAGCTGGAACAATTCTATATGTCAGTTTAAGGGGCATATTTATAAAGGTTTGTTAAACTTTTCGCCTTCTTTAACGGAGCCTTTTCGCCTAATTTGGACTTTTCGCTATTTATAAAGCAGTGATAACCAGTGGCGAAAGGTCATTACCGCTACATTTCGCTTTTCGCCATACATCGATGCGGTAGCCCCTCAAACATATTTATAAAATGGCGAAAAGTGTATTTTTTCGTTAAGTTCAGCCATTCCAATTCGCCAAGTCTGAGGTGGCGAAAATGCATAAGTGGCCATTTATTTAGCCTGCCAATGGGTCCATGGAGGTGTCAGTACATTGTGGAGTGTTTCTCAATACTAATAAGTACTCAGGGGGGAGTTAGACTATTTTCCATTATTTACTGTAATACGATCGGAGATTTCACTTTTTTAAGGTTAATTTTTCACTTTTTAAGATTTTTTTTTTTTTTTAAGGTTCCGATTTTTTTGTGGGGTGTCTGGGTATAGAGGGTCTTCCCTCTATACTATTTTCTTAGTTATTTATTAGTCAAATGGGGGTCTGAGGGACATATTTATAAAGGGGCATTGTTTTTGCTTTTTTTCCCCACCAGCCTTTACCACATTTTTTTAAACTTTCAACTTTTCCTTTCATCAAAGTTATTAAAAAAGCGAATTTTCATCAAAAGCGAAAATTATGTAGCAAAAGGTACTGTAGCACTAATAATGCTGAAAAAGCTCAGCACATATGATGGTAAATAGGTAATAATCCCTGGTGGTTTTTCAAAGTAGTATTAAATTGGTTAATACACACTGAACACTTATCTTTGTTATTTAAAAATAGCCTAACACATTTGGTGTTTTTTTCAGCCAAAGATATAAATAGTATAAAAATCGAAAGGCGAATTTTCTCTATTTCATTAATAGGAGGATAAAGTGTAAAACTCAAAATGCAAATTTTCTCAATTTTGCTTATAGAACATGGTAGTGTAAACCTCAAAAGGCAAATTTTCTCTATTTTATTAATAGGACATATTTTTTAGTATTGCTTATTTTCAGCAAATCACTTCCATTAATATGGGAACATATCATAGTGCTGTGTAAGAAAGAGTCATGTTAATGGGACATTCCAGTAAGTAATGATGTTTGGCGAAAATTCTGGTAAAACTGCAAAAAAATGCAACAAAAGGGAGAAAAGGCGAAATTTCTCCTATTTATAATTAGCTTTAAATAAAAAAGTGACAAAAATAGCTCTGGAATTACACTAGAGAGCAATCTCTCTTTTCGCAGTGATACCACACAACGCAATGAATAAGGCGAAAACTATCGCCACACATCGCCTCTGCAATACTTTCCCGAAAAAGGCGAAAATGAGCATTTTATAAATAAGGCGAAAATAACGCTATTTTTCATTGCGATGTCCTATGGCGAAAATAGCGGTCCTGGATGGCGAAAATATCGATCCTTTATAAATATGCCCCTAAGCCAATCAACAGAGCATCCGGGGTGAGACATTACAACTCCAGTGAGGTCAACAGAGCTGACGCCCTATCAACCCTTCATGCTACCACCTCCTTGGCTTTAAATTTGAGGATACATATTTCTTTGATGGGGTGTTGCCTATCTTGCTATTATTTTGAGCTTTTCTCTACGTTCTTGGAATGGGCGATCAAACAAGTTTCTGGTTCTAACCTGTTAATACATTATTTATATGATTTTCTTTTTATAGGCCTTCAAGGCACGAATATATGTGCCAAGTCGTTGCGCTTATTTATGTTTTTATGTGATAAGTTTGTGATCCCAGTAGCAGGTGCTTCCGACACCTTCCCTGGAGTTTTTAGGCATTATGATGGACAAAATCAAAATGGAGTTCACATTACCAAGTGATAAAAAGAGGAAACTAGTCAACCAGATTGGCTGGGCCCTTAAAGCAAAACAAATTGACAGTAAGGGAGATACAGTCACTAGTAGGCCACCTTAATTTTGAAACCAGGGTAATCCCTATTGGTTGCATTTTCAACAGAAGACTAATAGATTAGTCTAGGTTGAAATTGACAAGTCTAGATAGGTTGAACTCTGAGATTAAGAATAATTTAAGAATATGGAAGCACTCTTTGCTGCAACATAATGGCAACATCAAATGGCGCCCTATTGATGTTCACGACGCAGCCGCTTCAGTTGGGGGTTATATGAGGAATGAATGGTTTGCAGGAGCATGGCCACTTAAAGGATAAGTGCACTGTAAAATCAAGTTATGTTCATTTGGAAGCTGCAGCTTTAAAAATACCGTTGCCATATTTTTTTTTTACCTATACCCCTCCAGAGCCTAGCTTTGTGCACCCCTCTGAGATTTCCTCTGCTTTCTCCTGCTTGAGTCTCAAACAGTAATGCTTGTGAGTTCCGTGCACACGCACATGCATGGAACTCACAGGCATTACTGTTTGAGGCTCAAGCAGGAGAGTGCATGGAACTCACAGGCATTACTGTTTGGGGCTCAAGCAGGAGAGTGCACGGAACTCACAGGCATTACTGTTTGAGGCTCAAGCAGCAGAGTGCCCGGAACTCACAGGCATTACTGTTTGAGGCTCAAGCAGCAGAGTGCCCGGAACTCACAGGCATTACTGTTTGAGGCTCAACCAGGAGAGTGCACGGAACTCACAGGCATTACTGTTTGAGGATCAAGCAGGAGAGTGCATGGAACTCACAAGCATTACTGTTTGAGGCTCAAGCAGGAGAGTGCATGGAACTCACAAGCATTACTGTTTGAGGCTCAAGCAGGAGAAAGCAGAGGAAATCTCAGAGGGGCGGAGCTTAACATTCAGCAAAGCAGTAACAAGATGTCAGCAACTTCCAAGGCACAAAGCTAGGCTCTGGAGGGACATAGGTAAAAAAAAATATGGCAATAGTATTTTTAAAGCTGCAGCTTCCAAATGAACATAACTTGATTTTACAGTGCACTTATCCTTTAACTGGGAAGGAAAAAGATGGATGAAAAATCTTGTATTTTTAGAAATAATCCCAGGATATTTTCTTCTTGCACTTCTGGGGTCATAGATTAAAAGACAAAAGAATTATACAAAATTCTAATAACACAGGGGTAGTCCAGGCACTGAACACACTTCTTTCCAAGTCAAGAGAGGTAGCAAAATTCACGTGGATGATTGTTTTGAAAACAATTCTAAACAATATCTGGCTAAAGGAACAACACCTTCCTGGTCACCTAAATAAATTGGCTGACGGACTTTCTCTGTGTCAGTTTCACAGATTTCGGGATCTGGATGCGGAAGCCAAGGAGTTTGGAGAATATGTTTCAATCGACCTCTGGAAAACTGTTCAGTCAGTCAGATGGTTAATAAGGCAATCAGTCACTGAAAAAAACTGAATAGCATATAACAGCAGCTGGGAACACTGGATTATGTTTAAATAGGTTTTGCCGAAGTCTACTAACATCCACTGACGCCATCTGTATATGTCTAATAGACTAGTTTGACAGTGGCCTGGCAGTAGCAAACATTTTAAATCTGCAGGCCGGACTGTCATTTTTCTTTAAATTAAACTCCCAAGAGGACTATTGTAAATCCCGAGTAATAAAGCAGTTAATAAAAGGTTTTTATAGAACCAGGCCTTCTAAAGAGGAGAGAAGGTAAATTACGTTAAGTAAATTGGATAAACTAATCGATGCACTTAAGGTGATCTGTTTCTCAAAATATGAAGTTGCTCTTTTTTCTTCGGCTTTTACACAAACATTTTTCCTAGAACTCAGAATAAGTGAAGTAGTATCACAAACAAAGAGAGATCCAGGGGGACTACAGTGGGAGAATGTATCAGAAGTAGGTAACAGCGTGAGAATTCAAATCACAAAATCCAAAACTGATGTTAAAGGATGTTTGATGGAAGTAAAAAAGTTTGTTAATGTTAAAATATGTCCCGTGAATTGTTTCCGCAAATTCACAGCCATAAGGGGCAATTCTCAAGGCCCCATATTTAGACACGATGATAATTCATTTTTATCCAGCTTCCAATTTAGAAGAGTACTGCAAAGATGCCTGAAGTCTATAGAAGCCGACTGGCAGAAATATTCATCCCACTCATTTAGGATAGCCACACAAGCCCACTTGTTAAATATTCTGAAAAGTTGTATTAGGGAAATTGGAAGATGGGAATCCAGGAGGTTGTAAGGCCATCCCTAGAAGAACCAATCTACCCCCCACCCAAACCAATTACTATGCACATCCCTGGTAACAGTAGACTATACCCACAATATCTACAGTATTCCACAAGTATTCCACCAGAAGACCAATGCTCAATTACTTAAAATAAAACCTTCTAAAGGCTATTACACAGATGTGTTCAAACTGCTATGCATGATATGGTACCAAACAGCCCTTTTGGCCGATGATCGTTTAATGCATGGGTGCTCGGTTGAGCATCAACGATGCTCAACCAAATGAAAATTTAGCCTAACCGGGCACCCATCTTTCAAATGATCGTCGGCCATTTGGTACCCATCGTACATAACAGTTTGAGCTAAATCTCCAATTCTTACAAATACCTTTTCCTTTATCTTCAGTTTCAAATCATATTCGGCAGTTAGATCTGGCCATCCTAATTTTACATTAGTCTTGTAATCCCAGAACATTGGGGGGGAGAACTTTATATTTATTATCCAGTTGTCATGCAGTCATTTTTCCACTATGCTAATTTTTAGAATATTATTTATTAAATTCCTACTAACTGCCATTGGTTTCAATTCTTCCAGGTTTCAGGTTTTGTGCATTAGTAAACATATGTTTCTACAGTTTATTTATGTTTAAGTTTCTGGATGAAGTTTGTCTGTGCAAACATCTTCCTCTAACATTCACCACTATTGCATCTTTATGGCCTGTGTCATTCTACTACTTTATTTGCCAAAACTCTTGTACAAAACCTACTTAAAGGACAATCATAGCCCACCCCCATACGTTCTCTAAATAAACCAAATAAAAAATAAAGTACCCAGGGTAAGACATAATAAGCTAGACTTAACGAGCCCTTGCTTGTGTTCAAAAGTCTGCTCTGCTAGAAGCATATTGAAGGCATCCAGAGCAAATAATGTTCCCTTGGTTTACATCCTACAACCAAACTTGGCAACCTTTTGACATTACTTTTAAAGGGTAACTAAAGTTTCCAGACAACATTGTCACAATAGGCAGAGCACATTCACAAAGATACAACAAGCTGTATCTCACCTCTCCTTCAGCTGTGGCAGCTAGGTTATTTATGAAAGCAACCTGTGGATAAAAGGGGTTAGCTCCCAAACCCAAGTGTATGTTGTTCCCTTTACAGGAAGCTGCAGCCTTGCCCCTAGATTTGAATGTATACAGGTAATTGTAAAGCGCTATGGAAGATGTTGGCTTTTTATAAATCCTCAATAATAATAATAGAAGCTGACAAACAATTATATAAAAGCAGAGACCCACCTTTGACATAGATCATGCTACAGCAGTTCCTGCTTCTCAGAAACAGAATAGAGATTTAACACTGTGTTTAAAAATAGTGTTGAGATTTGTTAATCTTTGCAGTTCATTTGTCATCTAGCACTGGGGGGGGGGGATAATCTGAGGATTTGAACCTGTGGTCTCATGGGCTACATTTCTAAAATGAGTGTTTTATGCTGCTGAGCCAGAGAGGCAGTAAAATCATTTGACTATTTAGTATTGTTTCATAAGCAAGCCTGATTTGAACCTGTAACCTCATGGGTGTTGTATTTCTAAACAGTAGTATTTTTATGCTGAATTAGCTGACTTTTTTGTGCCGTTTTTGGAAGGATGTCATTAATGTACGCTGACTGGAAAATAAACTGCTGCGTAAGCCTTATTAGATTTCCCTGTTGGTGTGGAGAAATCTGTATAGAAAATATGTACATAGAGACAGTGAATAGTGGGGGTCAGAGGGCGTGGCCAATAGGTACACGTACTCACAAAACCCTTTGAAGACTACGTGGGCTGTGTGTTGTACTGGCAACAACATGGAAGCCTTCTTAGTTCTAAAATCTCCCTCCATGTACATAAATGCAACTTACTAGAGAAGACTCTTACAGTGTACAGGTGTTCTGGGAACAAAAGCTTTCACATTAGGATTTGAAAATTAAGTTTTGATCTCCTTTAACTAATTCATACTAATTACTATTTATCATGTCTTTTTTTTATAGTAAGCTAATATGATCCAGTTCTTAACTGGGAACATACTAATTAAGTGGCTTTTCTTAGAAAGGGATGCTTCAATAAGGGAGATCATTTTAGCCATGTGTCATTGAGGTATATTTATTGCTGCCCTAAATGATGCAATTTATATGTCACTGTTTGTTACTTGGTAGGATAGAAATCTTAACCAATCATATTTGAATGAAATATTTAAATATGATTGGTTAATGTGTGAAGGCTTGAAATCTTAACCAATCACAAATAGATTTGGTCCTTCAGCAAACCTATATTAAGAGGTACAAATCCCTGCGGAACTCAAAGTGCCGCAAAGGCACTTACAGCATAAGTGCCGTGGAGGGAGGTCCCAGTTCGAGCTGCGGGACCCCTCAAGCCCTAAAAGGCACTTATCTTTATCTGCTGCACATCACTGCCAAAACAACCACGTTTATAAATACTGCGGTAATGCCGATTTTTTTTTTGTGGCAATGTGCAGCTGTAATAAAAACGCAAAAAAACCCGGACCTTTATAAATATGACCCATAGTTTAAAATCTCATCATGGATGATTTAAACCAGTTGTATTCTGAATGTGCTTTTACAGGGGAACCTGTATTTAATAAAAATCTAACAAAGGGTGCCTGCTACTTTGTGAATCAGTGTAGTAATTTCTTTATCCATGCTGTCTATGTGATCTATTGCTTGACTTATATTTTCATTTGCATCCCTGCTATCTTTTTCATCAGCGATGTTGTTATGGACCTAGGGAAACTCTTCCTGTCATCATTTGGATGACTGTTTGAACAGACATCTTTCGATTACATTTCCTGCTATAAGTATCTGTAAAGGAACAGTCTGTAAATAATAAAACCCATAAGACATCTATGATTCTTGCAGAACATGTTATTTGATTTGCTAATCTGCTGATTCACATTCAAATAGAAAACATGTCTGACATCTCAGTTGAGTCTTTTTACTTTTTTCACTTTATTTTTCTATGCTGATTATTCTGTCTGGATTAAAGGAAATATATTGTATTTATTATGTATAATTTTATTTATAAAGCGCCACTTGGGTATGCAGCGCTGTACATTATAAAATACAGAGTGTACAAACAAGGGGATACGTGCAAGCCATTATACAGATAAATAAAAATTACAAAAATTAAGTTTTACACATACAGTAGGTTAAGAATATATATATGATTGTATTTGAACGCACTCACATGTCATGATTAAAACATTTTATTTTATTAAATACTAAACATCAACATGGTCCCACCCATCATGCTGCTTGAGATGGCTAACAATCATTTATTGTGCTGGTGCTCAGAAAGGTAGGATTTAAGTTTAGATTTAAAGGTACTAATGAATGTCACCTGGTGAGAGTTCCAAAGATACAAAGCAGCAAGAGAGACAGAGCCCTGGACGAATGAAATTGAGGGAGGGGCAGCATGACAAGTCAGGGATGAGGGATGAACAAGGGTGGGTAGATAAGTGAAAGGGATTTTGAGAAGAAGAAAGCGAGTAGAGGAGACAGAGAGCGGGAGCCCTACTAAAGCAGAGGAATAAGGCGTGATGAATTTTCCAGTATGGAGAAGCTATTCTCATCACTGAGAACTGTGGCAGAGAGAAAATGGTTGCGGGAGCTGTTGGAATGATTGGAAGAACGGGAGCGAGAGATGGAAGGGCAAGAACAAGCAAATGAAAGCACACAGGAGAGAGTTAGACTGAGGCGGTCCAAACCACCTACCAGTCCATCCCCACAGGCTTCAAGGTGCAGGAGACACACCATGAGTCCAACAGCTGGGTCTCAGCACTCAGGACAATTAAGTAGGTGGTCGGGTGATGCGGCTGAAAGAAGGGAGAGGAGAGGGTAACGGGCTATTGGTAAGGAGAGACAAGTGTGGCCGCAAGATTAAGCAGGGCTGGGGATACACAGTAGCAGTTCAAGTCAGGGAGCGAGCGGTGGCCAAGTTACTGTTGAAGCTGGGGTTAAAGGACTTTAGTGTGAGGGATTCCCGAAGTTGTGCTAGCATCATAGTTGAGGAAGGGGCCAGAGGGACACAACAGAACGTAAAAGACAATACTTCTGGGTGTATTAGTAATGAAGGTCTAAACGTAGTAACTTTGACAAGTGTGGCAGGTGTCAGGGCTGTTGCAAAGCAGGTTAGTGTGCTGGGTACCAGCCAGAGCAATTCAGTTCAATCCAAGGCACACTTATCTATGCTTCGAAGCGCCATTGGGTGTCCACCTGACCACCTGAAACAAGAAGTGAAGGAGAAAATATGGCTTAGGAAGTTTGTGGATATATTTTTGTATTTGCCATTACAAAGGTTTTTAATTTATAAATGGGACATGTTTAGGGAAATCAGGAACGAGGAAGACGAGGAAAAAATGGAGGATTAGAATGATACCAAGAACCTTTGGTAACTGGCTGCAAGCTTCTGTGATTTTTGGTAGTGTTGTGGGTGAGAGGAATCCGGAACTGTCTTCTGCGTTATTCTGCTATCTAGATACCATAGGGGAAGCCCACAGTCTATGGGAGACAGGCGTGGCTTAGATGCAATGAGGCTTTAAGACAAAAAATGGCAGTTAGAAATGAACTATCTTGGGATCATCGCAACATTGGTTTGTGGATGTGCATAATGAACAACAAAAGTTTTCAAAGCAACCCAAATTGTCAGTGTGCATCCATTTATTGTCAGTGGAAACTCAGAGAGTCTTCTGGCAATTTAATGAAGGCAATAGTAGATGGGGAAATAGTTGCAAATTCAGACACTAGTGCTCACTTTGTGCAGGATCACACCCTCTCTCAAGATGTTTTAAGAAAGGAAAACAGACAATTGGCAGGAACAGGGACACATTAGGAAAAGAGGGTGATGCCAGTGAGCATAGAAAACATGCTGCCTTGGCTAAATAGGTACCAATTTCAGGACAGGGCTTGGTTGTTGGAGAGTTGGGTTTCCATGTTGGTTTTAATATACCCTCAAAATTGCATGGCCCCAGGCTACAATGTAAAAATTGTAAAAGTGCAAGAAAAATTAGAGAAGGAAATAAAAATAGGCAGAATGGCAGGTCCCTTTGATGAACCTCCTATAAAAAATGTTATCGTCTCCCACTTGGTCTTATCTCAAAGAAAGAACCCAGTACATATAGACTGATACACCATTTATCATTTCTGGAGGGAAATTCGGTTAATGCAGAGATAGACAGAATATTTACAACAGTAGAATATACATCATTTGACGAGGCAGTTAGGATCATTCAGGGAGCGTTAATGGAAAAAACATACATAGAAACGGCCTTTAGGTTTTTACGGGTGCATTCTGATTCATTGTATTTGCTAGGATGTACATTTGAAGGCAAATATTATGTAGATCCGGCATTGCCTATGGGCTGCTTCATCTCCTGTTAGCTGTTTGAAACATTTAGCAGTTTTATCGAATGGGTTATTGCTTTATTGTTCATGGTTTTCTATAGTGCCCCATTACCTTGATGGGTTTTTTTATTGGTGGGACCGACTGGAACAGGGGTGTGTGACAAACTTTTAGAAACAAATCAATTTGTCTCAGAGTAATTTGGTATTACACTGGTGCCAGAAAAGACCGTGGCTCCTACCACCTGCCTCACCTTCTTAGTAGTGGAAATTGCTTTGGTGAGATGGGAATGTAGGTTACCGGAAGATAAAGTAAAATATTTGCATAGGGTTATAAGAGAATGCATAGCAGCAAATAAGATTACTTTAAGGCAGATGCAATTGCTTATAGGAAAATTGAACTTTGCATGTAAAATTATACCTGTTGGGTGGGTTTTTATCAGGAGATTTGCTTCAGCCACAGCTGATATACGAAAAGCACATAATGATATCAGGATAACAAAACAACTGAGAAAGGATCTTACTGCGAACATTTAATGGGAAATTTATCCCCTTTACAGAAGATAGTTTTGAATTGATTACAATATGCAGTGTGTGCCTCAGGTTTTGGTAATCCTGGTGTGCTGCACCTTGGCCAAAAGAGTGGACAGAAAGTGAATTAATACCTAACTTAGCACTATTGGAGTGTCTACCAGTATTAGTGGCAGTGGTTATATGGGAGTAGGAATTTCAAAATAAAGAAGTAATATTCAGTTCAGATAATGTGTCCGAAGTGCAACTAATTAATTGGCTGATATGTAAATCAGTACCACTACTGAGACAACTATTGTTGCAGTGCCTAAAATTAAACATAACATTTAAATCAAAACACATCCCGGGGTTTAATAATGAGATTGCCGACACTTTCCAGTGAGACAGATTCCAGACACTAGCGCCAGAGGCAGAAGTGGAAGGAGAGAGCAACCCACTATTAGAATGGAAGTTGATTTGATGGAGGTTTCCCAATGGTTACAGTGCTCATTAGCGCCATCTACTTGTGCAGGATATAAGAAAACATGGGGAAAAATTAAAAGAAAATTTTAAAAAAATACAATAAAAAAAAAATTAACAAAGATGCTTTTACTACACAATTTGTAATATGGATACAAGGACAATTTTTTATTAACACACGTGTTACTATTATTTATTGTATATTTTGCATATTTTAGATATTTATTGCACTTGCCACTTTTCTCTGGACACTCCCATTTGAGGAGGAGTCTTGTCTGATACCTGGTTTTATAACACTGTGGATTGGTTACTGACACATCACCTGATGAGGGGGTAAACCCCCCCGAAACATTTTGATTTTTGAGGTTTGTGGTTCACCATTAAACACATGTACTTTTGGAGAGCAACTAGTCTGTACAGTCTGTATACCGTATTCCTAAACCCTTAGGGTGGGGTTTTTGAGAGGTCCCTAGGGTGGGGTTTTTGAGACGTCTGCACCCTACCAGGTGTGAGTGCATTTGGGACTTTGCTTCTATACAAGAAAGCATGGTCTGAGTGGGAAATGTTGAAAAAGGAGGTTCAAAATATTTTCGGAGAGGGGAACTGTTTACAGTTACTAATTTGGAAACTGTTACAATTGTTTGAAAAAAGGAGTGTTGCCAAACTCAATAGATACATTGGCAGCGTTAAATTTTATGTTTAATGCAAGAGGGATTGTTGATGTAACAAAACATTTCAGAGTGAGACTTTAAAGGGCATGTTCACCCCCCAAACTAAAATTTAAACCACTACTAGCCCCACTGTGTAGTTTAAAAAAAAAATCCTTACCTTACATCTCTGCTCCTTATAGTTCTCCTGCAGTGGTCCAAAGTCCAGGAAACTTAAGAGTAGGAGCTGTCTTCCTGTGTAAAGGTTTCTGCCTCCTGTCCTTCCTCTGGGAGGTACTGTGACAAACACAGGGGAGCCCTTTCCTACCCTCCGGAACCCTCCCACCCTCTGGATCTCATCCTGGCTGGCCATCCACCTACCATAAAAATATTTTTTTGTAGTGTAGGGCATCCCAACCACCGTGTCCAATAACTAAAATAAGATTCAGAACTATACTTACAGCCCTTCTCTCCCGTGACGCTCTCAATTGACAACAGCCGTGTTTGTGATAGGCTGCCTCTCAGCCAATCACAGACGTGGCTGCCAGTCCAGCCCCTGTTTGTAGGTTCCGGCAAGCAGGGAGCCGAATCAGTGCGCCACAGGAGCGAAGGGCTGAAAGTACAGTTTTGAATCTTATTTAAGTAATCTGACATAGAGGTTGGGGTGGGCAGGGGTGCCCTACAACATTAAAAGTTTATTATTAGGGTGGACATGCCCTTTAAGAGGGGAAGAGGTACTCAGGATGTACGGCGTCCAATTACAATAAAAATATTGCAAGGACTGTACTTAATTGCTGAACAAAGCAAATTCTGACTACGAACTAATATTATTTAAATGTACTTTTTTTTGTACTCAGGGCCTTTAGGGTCTCGGAATTATTCAGTAAAAAAAAACAAGGAAAAGGAGGGATTTTGCTAAAGGATATACAACAAGAACGAGACTACTTGAAAATTACAATTCGCAACACTAAAACAAAAAAAGTGGGAGGTAAATTGACAGTCCCCTTATCCCCAATTCCTGGAATGTTTTCAGGAATTCATGAAAATGCGACCTACTAAAAAAGTGGTCTTCTTAATCCATAGTTCAGGGCTGTTGTCACCATACCAATTTGTGTCTATGTTAAAAAAAGTCGTTTACAGGGTTTTCAGTTATTAGTGAAAGAATATAGGTCCCATTCTTTCAGAATTGGGTCTGCAACAGAGGCAGCAAGAATGGGATTAGTAGATGCAATAATATTGATGATAGGAAGGTCTTACAGGTATAGATCATATATTAGACTAGGTAGGATAGAAGTGTGAGTGGTTAAAATAAAGAAATCTAGCATTGAGGGGAGGGGTCATGTTATCATTATTATTTTAATTATTAATAAGTTTTAATGGCTGAAGTATTCTCTTATTTGGATTTTAGGTCAACCAAGATTGGCGATCTGGTTGGTTGGCCATTCTTTTGTACACTGGGCTCAGAGGAGATCATTGGTCAGACCAAACGGGGAAAACATAGGTTTTGATCTGCAAAAGACAGTGATTAACTGGCATGAGAGGAAGTTGTTCTACTCACAATTGCCATGGCAAAAGAAATAGGCTCTCCATGAATTAAACTGCTGCATGTCAAAGGAAATGGCATGTGTCAATCCCCCATAAAAATATTAAAGGACAACTAAAGCCACAGAATAACACTGAACGAGAAGGCAGAACACCATGATATAAACCCATTAATCTGTGTCTTACCTCTCATTTTTATACGGGTGCTGGAAAATTTACCTAAATAACATATGGTTTGTGCTTTACTTCACAGCATTCCAGTATCACACAGTTTGGTCAACGACCACTATGTTCTGCACTTGCTCAGTCCTTAGCTATGGCAGAAACTTGTTACAGTTGGTCACACCCATTAATAATCTCTAGCCAATCATTTTACTGGACAGAAAAAGCAAGGAAGCATGTGACTGAGGTCAGGACGTGTGGTCTGACGCTGCAGTTACACACAGATACTTCATCCAGTTCTTAACAGGCATACATTTACTTTAATACAATTTACTGAAGTCGTATTTTATGGTTTATTGGTGTTTTTAGGGGGGTTGTTTTCAGATTCTGGAGTATAAAAATGTTGGTTTAGTTTTCCTTTAATTACGACTATCAGAAGGGATTGCCTAAGACTATTCCTAGGAGTTTAACTAATATGGTCCGAAATGATTCCATGTTTTTTCTGGAGAGGTGCTAGATCATGGGAAGCCATAGAGAGAGCTAGAGTGAAAGTAAACAGAGTAATAGATACATTTATATCACAGAATGGTGGCTTAGTCATTAGGCATGAGCACCTGGAGAACCAATACCTCCTGTTTCACTTAGATGGAGTCCACTTGACTGAAGTGGGTTTGGATATCTGTAATCTAAATTTTGGATCTGTTCTCTAAAAGGCGGTGTTGGGTTTGGGAGGGCCCTGCAGGGTTAAAAAAAGGTTTTAACCCTGCGTGCCGTGGCGGGAGTCTTCTCCAGTCTGGGGTCAATAGAAGTAGTACTGAAAAAGGTTGGCAACCTTGGCCGGGGGATGAGAAACATTACTTAAAGTGAGTAAAAGTGTTTTAGTTAATTACCATTTTTAAAAGTCTGGATGGTGGTAAGTTATTGGTAATCTCTAAGAGTGCACCCATAAAGAGGTAGGCTGGCGGGGATCCCAAGCCGACAAGAAGTTATGACAGTTGTTAATGTTCTAATTAATACCATTGCGGAAATAGTGGCACTATACTAATAGTCTTAGAGTAGACAATGCAGGGTGCCTGCCTGCAATGGATCCAAATAAACAAGAAACAATGTCCAGACGGCACTCCGAATTCTATGCAGTTTATTGAAATAAAAAGTAAATAATACTATGTATCCACATAGCGATGTTTTTGGAAATGCAGTTCCCTTTATCAAGCCAGACACGTTACGAGTTAAGGTACGTACACATGTGTGATCGGGGAACGATCTCGGAACGAACATTTTAGTCGATAAAGTGCCCATACATGGACCGATTATCGCCCGAAACAGCCGTTCGTACACATCATGCGTTGCGGGTCTGCACCCATGATCGCACGTGTGAACGAACCTTACCAGTCTTGATCACAAGTGAACAACAGACACTCCCTCTTGAAGACATATTAACCCCGTATGTCCAAGCATAGGAAGGTTCTAAGGATTAAGGGAACATTTAAACTCTTAATATTTAACAGAAACATCTGTATTTTAGAGAACACATCTATAAAAAAGATATAAATTATAGTCTTTATTCAGACCAAAGGGTGCAAGGCGCTATTTGTCTCAATAAACTGCATTGAATTAGGATATATATGTATATATATATATATATATATATATATATATATATATATATATATAAAAGACAAGTGTAACAGCAGCACTCCACCTAGTGAAAAGATTGCAGGGTTGGTGCACGCACTAATGAGGACACCTGTATTCCTCCAATGAATATAGAAAAGAGAATGAGAAAGGTAAGG
Source organism: Hymenochirus boettgeri (assembly GCA_019447015.1). NCBI lineage: Eukaryota > Metazoa > Chordata > Amphibia > Anura > Pipidae > Hymenochirus > Hymenochirus boettgeri. Next base: position 256,818,127 of record CM033469.1, on the reverse strand, counting down.
GATGTTACCGAAACATCGCCTTTTATTTTTATACGATGATTAACCAAGAATAAATTTTCTACGAGTGCTGCACAGATTTGTTCTCTTTTTTGTATATATATATATATATATATATATATATATATATATATATATATATATATATATATACATTTGTTATAAATAATTGGTCACTAAAATTGCTCAGGAAATGGATAAAACATTGTTATGATTAAAGCTGTTGCCCAACACTATCCAAAGATATATGGTGTTGTATCGTTAATAGGGGTTGGTTTGGTGGTCATGTGAATTAGTGTTGGGTAAACACGGGAATGATAGAACATGCCTGAATCATGGTTTAGGATAGGAGGAGGCAGTTTTAGTTGGGGGTTTATGGATTGCCTTGTGAGGAGCGCTGGGCAGGCCCAGGAACATAAGGGGCCAAGAGGGAGATAAGTAGGGTGGTGCAGCAGAGTAAAGACATTTAAAGGTTAAAAGAAGGGTACTGAATATGATTCTTAGTTTTATGGGAAGCCACCCTATAGATGGGATTACGGGTTCTCTCTTGGAGGAGAGTAAAATGATCAGAACTGCTGAGTTTAAGATAGACTGGAGAGGGGACAGATTTCAAACCGCGAGAACAAGTAGGTAAGTATATAGGAGAGGTGCACCTCTCCTATATAATTACCTGTTTTGTACCTGGGGCTATTTGCACCCAGGCCACCTATTATTAACAGTGAGACATTTTGTTCATCTGTATACTATACATCGGAACTTGTGACTTCACTCCTGTGCAGGGTTCGGGGCATGGGCACCCAAACTATTAGATTATATAAGTGAGGTTGCTCATACACAGAAAAGTATATGGTCTTAGTGTGGGGGGGTATGAGCACCTTTGTATTGTTATTAACTGGGAGAACAAGTAGCAGTATGTTACTTTAATCAAGACAGGAGAGTATAGGGGCATGCATGTGTATGCTAGTAGTGGAGGGATAGAAAAAAGGGGTATCTTGGCAATATTGTGAAGGAAAAAACAACATGTTCTGGTATAAGGACAAAGATAACCCCAAGGTAGCGAGCAGATTCCACAGGGTAGATGACAAGATACAAAAATGTAATTGCCCTTTAAATATGAATTGTTTTTAAGAAAATTATTTTTTTTAAGCTACTGTATTTACACACAGTAAATATATATAGATGATAGATGATATATGCAGATGATAGACAGCTTCTACACACATTTCCTATATGTTCTTCATAGAGAATTTGTTTGGATGGCCAGTGGCCACTATGGACTCTCTTTTACTTTAACAGGGGTCAACAGAAATTTTTGGCCAGTTTTAGTTTCTTTACTACACACACATCCAATAATAAGCTGATCTAACTGGGTATGATGAGAGTTGCCTATTATTGGTGCTGCATGTTCCTAGCTTTATGCAGGCCATACACCATCCCAACATTCATATAGAATTTAATCCAACCAAAACATGGAACCGATGGTAATGTAAGGCCAGGTATTGGTTTCTTACCTTGGGACATTTCCTGGCAGATAATGCTTTGCCTGTAATGACGGTCGCAAAGTAATCGGGCCAGGCAGTTTTCAAGAACTTTAGAGGAATATTGAAGGTAAGTCTTGTAAATGGATGAGCACCTTGCAAAAAAACTTGCCCAAATAACAATGTTTTCATACTAGGGTTATTTTAGATTAAAACATGAATCAGCTGTATGGAAATCCTCAAAATCTGCCAAAATGCCATTTAGCACAGGAAATATTTACCCCCCCCCAAAAAAAACTTAAATCCTATTAAATACAATCCTATTGACTGAAAAAAAATCCTTTGCATTTTAGGTAGATTAATTTTAACTGAAATAGTGAAACGTTGCTTTAAAAGCTTATAGGCTACGATCTTTGGCTGACAGCCTGTAAGTTATTTTACCGTGGCCAATCTTTTGAGCCTTCTCGACTTTATAGGCATCTTAGGTGAGATAAATTAGCCTGGGATGACAATAAGCATCAAATCACTAAAGCTTTATTACCTCTAAAAGGATTAGAATTTTTAAATGATTCCTGTTATGTACTTTATTTTGAAGATTTTTCAAAGCAACCAGGTTTCATTTTATTAATCATTAATGTCTAATATTTTTTGCTAAATGTATATTTGCTAAAAAATGTTTTAGGCTTTTAGACTATACATAATATGAAATATTGTGTCTACAAAGCTTATTTCTGAGCTGGTGTTTCCGTTTCAGTTCTTACTCTGTAGTAATAGAGAATAATATAGTTCTCTCTTCTATTTGGAAAATGTCTGCAGGTTCTAGAAAAGTGCAAAGTATATCATTTATCATGTTAAAACCAGAGCAGTTTTCTTCTTGAAGGAAATTCGCTTTTCAACAGGTTCTTAAAATTTTCTGTCAAGAGACTGATGCAGCACATGGATTCCAACAACCCCAAAACATCTGCAGATATTGTCAAGATAATAAATGTTTTGCCAGTTTGAAATAATGAGTATTTACTATATAATGTGTCCCCTCTGTTAACACTGGAATTACTTTTGACCTGACAGACGACTTTAATGATTCACAGGCCTTGCATTTACACCAACCAAAGTTATTATCTAAATGGTTTATGTTACATATTAATTACAGAATTGACTGAAATAAATGATCTATTTTTGTTTAAAAAAATGATATATTAAAAGGGGCAAGGCATTTAAATAGTCCCTAATGTGCCCCACAAGATGCTCCGAATGGGGTCAAACTTAAAAGAGTGGGATCAGAAGGAGTTACGGTTAGTTCCGAGCCTTCGCTTCTGTTAGATTATCCAGGATCAGATATTTGCACTTTTGTATTGTATTTTTTCAACACTTATATTTGCTTCTTAAAGGACAATTATACTCACCTCCCCCTGCTTCACAGCTGAATAGTACAATGTTTAAAGACCTAAACCATATGAAGACATTTCTGGCCCTGATCCAACAGTAATCACAAGCACAATCAGCAATTGGTCAATCTTATGGCAGAGACCTGGGAAGCTCTGGGAAATAGGATTTAAAAGGTTTTCAACAATTCTGTAATTTACACTTAACTCTAAAAGTCAGATCCATGGGTATCCCTATAACATAAAAGTATCTTCCATCAATTGGTGGTATTTAAGATGTTGGACATATACAGTAAGGAGCATATATATATATATATATATATATAAGTAAGAAAATGTGGCTGGAGATATTTTCCTGAATATGAAAAAATAATTTATCAGATTTCTATGTACATGACCCACAGGCTGGGGGGATTATTTTTCATCTGCAACTCAAAAAAGTCATGGTCTGCAAAGAGTTTCAACCCATAAAAAAAGATCTTATAATTAAAAGGCATGAATAAGGACAGAAATACAAAAATGTATCAAAGAATAAAACATTTAAAGGGCACTTCCACCCACAAAACTATTTAACCCACTGCTGGCCCCACTATGTAGTGTTTAAAAACCCTTACCTTATTCTTCCGCTCCAAAAGGTTCTCCTGCAGTGCTTGTTCACATTTTCAGGAAAGTGAAGAGTAGGAGTCATCCAGATGCCTGCTGCTTCCATGGCTGCCTCTTCCACTTTCCAAAGTCTGCATAGCCAGCAGCCGATGGTCCGACCCCTGTTTGCAACTTCCAACAAGCAGAGGACCATGAGCAGACAGCCACGGGAACAAAGGAGTGTAAGTATGTTTCTGGGAATTGTTTTACAAATTTAACATGGCATTTGGGGGTGGGCTGGGGCGCCCTACACTATAGAATTTTTTTTTTTTTTTGAGATGGACATACCCTTTGATGTAGCACAGTAAAGACAGTCATCAACAAGTTGACAAAAGGGTGAAGGGTAGCAAGACTTTATTCACAAAAAAAAAAAACAAAATAAAAAAAATGAAAAAAACCCATCATTGTCTCATAAAACCAGTTATAATAATAATTTCAGGTATCTTTGGCACACAATAAAAGACCAAGCATCAGGTAGATGACACATTGTATAGCATGTAGGCAAATAACCTTTTACACTTTTCTAATAATAGTCCATTACTACTATCTTGCCTAGCCTTTCTGGTACTTGATCGCCCTGCATTGAATTAGAGGTACTGGCACCTTGGGTGCTCAGAGAGAGTTCTCCTTTGCTCACCTAGGACAGCAAATCCATTGAAGTCTACCACACTTCTCCTCACCTGAAACCATTTCCATTTACAATTTTACTGAAAGCTGCCAGTTCTTGCTTTACCCCAGATTTGCCTAGCCCTGAAAAGCTGCAAGTTTTTTTAGATTTCAAAAGGGCAACCCATCTGCATATGACACAAACATAGGTATGTTCATTGAATAGTATTGTATTGCAGAAGAGAACTAGATCATCATTCTATTTTGCACTTTATATGTAGTAAACATTATGATTATTTAAACAGAAATCTGTCAGAACCCCTTTAATTTTACCCATATTTCGTCACTATATCTAAAGGATGGTTGTTTTGTGTATTAATCACTCTATTGTCTTTCTTCTTTTTTTTTTTTTTAAATCATGGATTGTGCCATGTTCTATAAATCTTCTTGTGTTATTATTATGCCATTATAAATTTTAAATCCTATGTAAAAGTTTTAAAAGAAAATTAAATCTAAAATATAAATTCAATTAAATGGATCCTATAATTTCAAATAGTTTATTTGTAGTTAGAACCTGTATAACTTTACATATATATTTTCCAACAATGGGAAGGGGGTGTCAAGTGGTCTGGGACTGGGCAGGGCCTATTAAAGCCTATTAAAGGTAAGTATGATATCAAACCCATAAAAAATAGAATTTGATCACTGTTATAACTCGTTTCCTCATGTAATAATCTCTCACAAGCCGAAATCCCCTCTACATGAGGGATAGAGGTATATAAGCTACCCACATCCAATGTCGCCATCAGTACTGGCTCATCGGTAGCCACCTTCACCTCGGCTAACTTGTTCAAGAAGTGTTGGGTATCTCGTATATACGATAGTCCCCCCCCAACCAAGGGCCCAAGGACCCTGTTCAGAAGTGCGGCCAACAGGCAGAACACAGAATCCATGCCCGCCACTATTGGACGTCCAGGAGGCCGGACAGGGTCCTTGTGTACCTTGGGCAGGGTATACAGGACCGGAGTCACAGGATTGGGTACCATTAACACATCTTTAAGAGACGCCTGTATAACACCTTTAGTTACATGGTCTGATAAATATTTCTCAGTACACCTAGAGATATCCCCGATGGGGTCTCCTGGTAATTTAGCATACACAGCAGAGTCAGATAATTGAGTCATGATTTCCCCAAAATAATACTCCGTATCTAACACCACGATCACCCCGCCTTTATCCTACGGATTGATCGTGATGTCAGAATAAGATTTGAGCCTCTTAATGGCCTCAATTTCCTGTTGGTTCAGATTAGACCTGATATATGTAGACTTCACATCATTAACAATTTGAGCTATATCATTCATATCATTTATCTCCTATGAAGATATAAATATATTTATATAATATTAAGGGATATATATATATTTTTTTATGTTATATTTTTCAATATATAATATATATGTTTGTACAATTTTATTTAAAAGCGCCACTTGGGTACGCAGCGCTGTACATTAGAAAATACAGAGTATACAAACAAGGGGATAAGTGCAAGCCATTATACAGATAGATAAAAATTAAATTAAATACAATTTCATACATCGGTTAAGAAAGCATATATTTATAAATTATGTATAAATTGATATAAGTGCAACAAGCCTTGACATATTCGGAATGAGATCCCTGCCCTGAAGGGCTTACAATCTAAATGGGAGGGACAACATACAGATACAAGTGGGGGGATGGGTACAAAGTTCTTAAAAGGGCTAACAATCATTTGTTGTGCCGATGCTCAGAAAGGTAGGATAACAGTCTAGATTTGAAAGTATTAATGGATGTCACCAGGCGAAGCAAGAGAGGAAGAGAGTTCCAAAGGTAGGGAGCAGCAAGAGAGAATGGTTTCAGGCTGGAGGCAGCAGTGTTAGTTGGGGGTCTGTGGAGAAGATTTCCTTGCGAGGAGCGAAGGACACAGCGTGGGACATAAGGGACCAAGAGTGAAGATAAGTAGGGAGGTGCAGTAGAGCAAAGGGATTTAAAGGTTAAAAGTAGAAAGGTGAGGAGACATCATCTTTCTTTCGCTCCCCCATGAAAAGGATTGTATCAGAAATTGATTGTTGCAAACCGGTCAACAGTTCATAAATCTTAAAAAGTTAATACAAAAAATATATGAAGGAGTAAAGGTGAGCATGTACGAAATGTGTTCAGCACATTTCACACCAGACCAATATATAATGAAAGGTAGTAAAAAAGTACTGAGTTCAAGTGCTGTGCTGATTATATTTCCTTCACCTGAAACTTCAACATCAGGACATCATCAGCTTCATCTACTAGCACCAAAAAGGAAAAGAGTTGAGGATGAAGAATGTCCGGCAACATCTTCTACTGTTGTTCGTATTGTTATCCGTTTAGTAGTGGTTTCAACTGATTATTGGTCTAATACTGCAGACAAAGGAATTCAAGCAAAAACACTGGAAACAATTACAATGGGAACTCAAATTAGTGAGAAGGAAATATCTGTTGAAGAAAGGCAAATATAACACGACCACTACAATGATCCTATAGCTTCCACTCCATTGAAAGCTATGCAAGCTTTGATGCAGATTTCAGCAATATCAGAGACAGACTCAAATGATCAAATAAACATATCAACTATTTTGGAAATATCTCTAACAACCTCAATATAATCTATGGATACTCTTCAGGATGAATCTATTCAAATGGAAGATCAGCAAGCAGAACAAGAACAAGAATCACCTTCTTTGAGTCCGTTATCTGAAAGTTCAATGGATTTTACATGCATAGATGGAAAAACACATGTATATCAAAGAAAGTTCATTTTGAAGAAAATTTAACACAACTCCTACATCAAGTTAGGTGTGCCAGTTCAATAACAATACTCCTTGTAACCAGCCAATTATCCCTATAGAAAAACATGTGGGATTATTTGTAACATTTCCTCTTAGATGTCTTGATGACCATATAGCAATGAAATGGAGTATACAACCTGTAATCAAACAAGTACCAGTTGGAAATTTGATGATGGCAGCTTCTATTTTGTTTATTGGCTCCTCTTTTACAAAAGATAAAGAAATTTTTGAGGTAAAGAACTTTTTGAGTTATCTTTTTCCTGCTACTAATTATCATTGGTCTTTGGAGAAAGAAGAAAGAGATGAGATAGAGCAGTAGTCTTAGCTGGGGATGGCCAGTTTTATAGCCCTGGCCATTCTGCTATGTACTGTATCTATCTGTAATTTCAACGTTGAACAACATGTTCCAGGTAAATCCTCAGTTGTGATGGAAAAAACTGCATTTGAAAAATGTTTGGAAAAATTACTTGAAAAAGATGTAGACAATCATGGTTTAGCAACCGATAGACACACGTTAATTAGAAAAATTCTGTCTACCACCTACCCAGAAATAGAACACCAGTTTGATGTTTGGCACTTGGCAGAAAGTGTGTTAAAAAAGTTATTAGCTGTTATTACTGTCATTTGAATAACGTGTAATAGATAAACGTTTATCAAAGCTTAATGACAATATTTCTGAAAAATATACCAATATAATTTATGATATTAAAAAAAAGGGGTGGTTTGTAGTGATATAAAATCTTGGATTACACCAATTGTCAACTATTTTTGGTGGTGTGCCCAAAGTTGTGAACATGATGAGGACAAAATCATTGACTTATGGAAGTCACTTATGTTTCATATTGCTAACAAGCACAAATATCCATCTCTGAATTATTACAAAAAATGTGGTCATGGACCAATAGAAAACGTTTGTTGGATAAACTCAAGACACAGAGCTCATGACACAGCAAAAAATAATTTTCAACCCAAGACTTTTAAAAGACATCAAAAAAGTTACTCAGTGCTTCCACACTGGCTCATTAGAAGTGTTCCACAGTAATGTTTTTAAGTATCGTTCCAAGAGACTTTCATTTGGAATTGATGCTATGGAAGCAAGAACCATCTTTGCCATTCTTTCGCATAACCACAACATCGGAAGAGAACAGGCAACCGTCAATGCACCAAACATAGATTTGGCTGAAGTTGGAGAAAAAAGATTCAGATATGTTTTCCCAAAACAAAGACTGGATAGCTAAACCTGTGTACGAGCCTGTAGTTGATGACCATTTAACATGGTTCAAGATGCATTAGACCTACTCTCTGGAGATCTTGTTTTTGAGTGAACTTCAAAATCCAGTGAAATGCCAACAAACATTGCAACAAAAGAAAGGCCACCAAAGAAGGACATACTACAGAAACACATGTCAAGATTTAACAGATAGTTAATTTTTTTTTCTGTGAAAGGGAACCTTTACTGAAAAACATTTTTACATCCAGCATATAGTAAAGTATTATTTTATTATCTTAAATAGTTCTGTTTTTTTTTTTTTTCAATAAAAGTTGCTAGTCTACTGTGTTAATGCAGGTTTAGGCCTAGGCACTCCTGTGGCAGCTTGCCAGTATAGTAGTAGTTGCAGCTTCAGTCAGTCCTCTAAGCAGGTTATAGAAGCGCATACTACTTTCTTAAATTTCTAATAAACAGAACATTCTAAGAAAATAGTGTGCACTTCTATAACCTCATTGCTTGCCTATAGTCTACTTTGTTGCAGTTATTAAATATTAGTAATGTTTTTCATTGGGTTTTTCGTAGGTACCATGTTGGTGGGGGTGGGCAAATGTAATATACATAGGGACAGTGTTTATGTGTTGTTTAAGCACTAAATACATACAGTAGTTACATCAATATTAACAAATATGTAGTAATGACATTAAAGTATATAGAAATGTAAATAAGGCAAAATATATAAATAAAACTACTTGCATAGTCCTTGCATCTTCAAAATGGACTGTTAAGCCACACCCCAGGAAGTTTTACAGGGAGGCAATGGAAGCTTACAAAGGGACATATTTCTCACTTCCCTTTTAGTGTTGTGTTAGTAGGGTACTAGGAAGTTGCAAGACTTATATGTTACTTCCTTTGTAAAACATGTGAGTCTTAGTAAAAACATTTTTCTCTCTCACATAACTCCACCCCTCCCCTCTCAATAGACAAAAAGGAGATCTGCTGTTTGCTGGACAGAAAGGGGTACCTATATATCAGGGATAGGCAACCAGTAGATCCCCAGATGTTTGGAAACAACAACTCCCAGAATTCCCTAACTACAGAATGCTTGTAGAGGAATGCTGGGAGTTGTAGTTTGAATTCCCTAACTACAGAGTGCTTGTAGAGGAATGCTGGGAGTACTTTTCAAACATCTGGAGATCTACTGGTTGCTTATCCCTGTTATATATAATAGTGGGACTGAAAGGAAAACATCTCCATGCCCACTTCTCTGAGACAATGAAGTGAGATTGGTAATGGTTTATTACATTATTTAAGCAATAGACCCCATAGAAGCCATGAACCTGTGTCCTGGACTGGTAAAATGTAATAAGATTGAAACATGACAGGATAGTCTGGGTTCTTTATAGGACCTCAGATTTACCAATAGTGATCCCTCTCTAACACATTGACCAATAGTGATCCCTCTCTAACACATTAACCAATAGTGATCCCTCTCTAACAGAATCCCTGGTGACAACTGTGAGTTAATGGGGAGGGTGAGTATTGAAAGACAGTTTGATAACTTTAATTGATCCAATGGATCTCCTATTGATCTATTATTGGTTGGAAATTTAACTGGGAAGATTGATTCAAGCTCTGCACAACAGTTGTATTTTACTGTGGTGTTTCTACTGAACTACAACAATTTATACAATGTTACAATAAATAGATCAAGAATAGAGATGAAATGGATCGCGGATCTGAATCCAGTTCCACAACGGATTTCCGTGATTCACGGGTATTGCAGGAATTCTGCTTTGCAGATTTTTTCGACACGCGTTCGAAAATTTCAAGGAATGTTTGAAAATTTTGTAAAAATTATACAGTTACTTACTGTAAATAGTTTTAGAACCTGGAAAATGGTCTGGGAAAAAGACAATTAAATGCTTTCTGAAAGAATCTGAGTGTAACCAATTCTGATTAGAAAAGAATCTGATTGGTTACCATACCAATCAGATTATTTCTAAAAGAATCTAATTGTAACTAATTCTGATTGGTTACAATTAGATTCTTTCACAAAGCATACCTATCAAATTCTTTCTGAAAGAATCTAACCAATTCTAATTGGTTACAATCAGCCTTTTTTTTTTTTTTTTTTAGAAAGAATCTTATTGGTATACCAATCAGATTATTTTCCAATTAGAATTGGTTACAATTAGATTCTTTCAGAAAGAATCTGATTGGTTAGTATACCAGTTTCTTTCTGATTATAACCAATTCTGATTTAAAAGAATCTGATTATCTGTTCCCCAGACCATTTCCCAGTTCCAGAGCCATTTATAGATACTGTATCATTTTTACAAAATTTTCGAAAATTCCTTTAAAATTTTAATTTTCTAAAATTTCGGTCACCCTCGAACATAGAGGGTGTGTAAGCTCGAAAAACAGTTCGATCACGAGGAAAGTTATTTTTTTTACACTTCTGGATGTATGTACCTTTTCTCAGAACATTTTCCAGGTCCACAGGCGGAACGGATTTTATCAGTTTCGCCCATCTCTCAAAACCCTGGATTTAAATATCTTCCTGTATAGATTTATCAAAAAAATCAATAAACAAAAAAGAAAAATGTGATAGTGTTATATAAAAAATATAACATGGATAATGTCTGTCTTATCTAGATGTTAGGCTGCACTTTATGTATATTTAACATGAATTTCTAAAGCACTAAAGCTGGGTACACACAGCAACGATAAAGCCTCGATACCGTCGAATGCGATGGTATCGGGGCTTTATCGCTACTGTGTGTACCTTCGTTTCCAAACGAGCGCGCGGCCACCGAACTATCATGTCGGCCGAACACTCATTCGGGAATGACCAAAAATTTCCATCGGTCGCGCTAGACTCCCTATAGAGGGAGATATTATTGAGTTTTTAGGAGCTATTAATGGAGTAGGGGTATATCATATTACATACAGGAAAGGTGTATCTGTATGGGCGTCATTTCTCACTATTTCCATCTAAATGACCATAAATATATGCATATAAAGTATAGTACTCACTTATATTAACTACATGGCAAAATGTATAAAGTTTATAAATGTACGTACATTGCTGGTATCACTAATTTAATATGGTATATTCAAATTGGATAGTTTAGCCACACCTCGGTCACTGCTAAAGCCTCTGCATGTGTTACACTGAAAGGAAGTGAGGAAAGTTCCTGTATTTCACCCAATTATGTGCTGTTTGTAAAACATGTGACAGTCTTAGCAAATAAAAACATTCTTCTAAATGTGTGAGACAGCCTCACTCTCACCTCACACACCCTTCCCCCTCAATAAAAAAAAAAAAAAAGAAGAGCTGCTATTTGCTGGACAGGAAGTGATGTCTATATATGATAGTGGGACTGTAAGGAAAACATGTGCATGCCCATTTCTCTGAGATTGAAATAACCATGTGATTAGTTTAGTTACAGGGGGTGTGGCATTTATATTGTGGACTGGATGTTTTGGATCCAGAAGAATTTGTCAGGCAGGAGTTTAGGTATATGGGTGGAAATAGGTGCTGAGATTAGGAAAACTTGCTGGTTTATGCTGATGTAGCCACATTCCATAGACTAGCGAAACTTCCATTGTGACTAGCGAAACTTCAAGTCCAGCTGATCTAACTGAATACCAGAGATATACCTTGAACAGAATGAATGAGAACCTTAAAGGAGAACTAAACTTAAATTTTCAAAAACCTAATGTGAACGTTCTTCTCCCCAGAACACCTATACATTGTAAGATTCTTCTGTGGTACATTGCATTTAGTATATGTGAGAAATATATTCTGTAAATAAGAAGTCTTCCATGTTGTTGCCAGTACAACCCACAGCCCATGAAGTCATCAAAGAACCACGCCCCCTGACCCCAGTATTCACTGTCTCTATGCACAAAGTGTTTTCTATACAGATGTCTACACACCAATATGGAATCCCTGACTTTGAAAGTTGCTTGTTACCCTGCAGTTTATTTACCAGTCAGTTTGAGTTGCTGGAAAATAAACTGCAGGGTAACAAGCAGCTTTCAAAGTTATCAGGGATTCCATATTCCATTTTTTTTATTATTCTTTTCCTAGCAAAAGATAAAGCTTCCAAATGTAGCCAGACTCTCTGCTTATTTAGTGTTGGCGCACCAGGTAAGGCACCAGATTTAAAAAATACACAGTTCAGAAGGTCACAAGTTCAATACCCCAGATGTAGCTTTTTTTGTTTCTATTATATTCCATTAGAAAGATAAAGCTTCTAATTGTACCCAGACATTGAGCTTGTGCAGTGGTGGCTCACTTTGTAAGTCGCCAGGTTTAGACACATACAGTTCAGAAGATCACAATACCCCAGCTAAACATTTTTTTTGTTTCTATTATATTCCATGCAAAAGATAAAACTTTTAAAATGTTCCTAGGCTTTCAGCTTATTCAGTGGTGGCTCACCTTGTAAGATGCCAGGTTTAGACACATACAGTTCAGAAGGTTATAAGTTTGATTCCCCCAATGTATTACATAGTAACATAGTAATTAAGGTTGAATAAAGACATACGTCCATCAAGTCCAACCTTTTCACCCTCTTTTTTTTTTAACCCTACCAGTTGATCCAGAGGAAGGCAAAAAACCCCAGCTAAAAAGGGTGGAAAAATTCCTTCCTGACTCCAAACAGCAATCGGAAAGTATCCCTGGATCAACCAGATCTATATGCATTAATACCAGTAATTCTCAATATTTTTTAGTTTTAGAAACTTATCCAGGCCTTTTTTAAAGCTATTAAATAAACTTGCCATTACCACATCTGCTGGAAGACAGTTCCACAGTTTCACCATTCTCACTGTAAAGAAACCTTTCCTAACCTGAAGATGAAACTTCTTTTCTTCCAACCTTAAAGGATGTCCACGAGTCCTCTGACATGACCTATTAGCAAACAATGCACCAGAGATTTCATTGTATGGGCCATTAATATATTTGTATAAGGTTATCATGTCCCCACGCAAACGTCGCTTCTCCAATGTAAACAGCCCTAACTTGTCTAATCTGCCTGCATATTCAAGCCCCTCCATTCCCCTTATTAATTTAGTTGCCCTTCTCTGAACTGCCTCAATTTCCAAGATGTCCCTTTTGTATATGGGATTCGAAAACTGCACCGCATATTCCAAATGAGGCCTTACCAGTGCCTTGTAAAGAGGGAGAATAATATTTTTCTCTCTTGAATCTATTCCCCTTTTTATACAAGACAATATCTTGCTAGCTCTAGCCGTTGCTACCTGGCATTGTTTGCTATAGCTAAGTCTGTTATCTACCAGAACCCCCAAATCTTTATGGTGTAGGTGGCACAGGGATAATTAAATCCCAAATGCATCACCTTACATTTATCAACATTGAATCTCACCTGCCATTCTGCTGCCCATTTTGATAATCTATCTAGGTCTGCTTGCAGCACTTGCACATCATTGGAAGTTTCCAAAGCTCTGCATAGTTTAGTGTCATCAGCAAACACTGAGACCTTGCTCTCAATGCCCCCTTCTAAGTCATTTATAAACAGATTAAACAGAAGCGGCCCCAGTACAGAACCCTGAGGCACTCCGCTTAGAACTTTAGCCCACATAGATGTAGTTCCATTAACCACCACTCTCTGTTTGCGGTCCAATAACCAGTTCTCTATCCATGAACAAATGTTTTCTTCAAGGCCAACAGTCCTCAGTTTATACATTAGTCTCCTATGTGGCACAGTATCAAAAGCTTTTGCAAAATCCAAATACCACATCCACTGCTGTGCCCGAATCTAACTTCTTACTCACTTCTTCATAAAAACCAATTAAATTTGTCTGGCATGATCTATTTCTCATAAATCCATGCTGACTACTACTAATAAGATGATCTCTGGAGACAAAGTCAAGGATATGATCCCTAAACAAAGTTTCCATCACCTTCCCTACCACTGATGTTAGGCTTACAGGTCTATAGTAGTTTCCAGGCTGTGAACGACTACCTTTTTGAATATTGGTATTACATTGGCTTTTTTCCAATCCAGCGGCACATCCCCAGACGAAAGCAAATTTGAAAAGATGAGAAACAGTGGTCTAGATAGAACTGAACTAAGCTCTTTTAAAATCCGAGGATGCAATCCATCTGGTCCTGGGGCTTTATTGATATTAACTTTGTCTAATTGTTTCCGTACCATATCCTCTGTTAGCCAATGTGAATACTCTTCATTTCTTCCCTGCATATTATTACAATCCCTACTGTAAGGACAAGGATTCTCAACAGTAAAAACCGATGTAAAAAAATGGTTTAGCAGATTAGCCTTTTTGGCATCCTCTACAACCACCTCAGCTCCATTATTTAATGGTCCCACATTCTCAGTCCTCATCTTTTTACCATTTATATGCTTAAAAACATTTTGGGGTTGGACTTGCTTTGTTCAGCAATCCGTATTTCATTTTCTATTTTAGCTAGTTTAATTGCTTTCTTGCACTCTTTATTACAGCTTTTGTACTCCCTGTAAGCCTGTTCTGTTTTCAAAATTTTAAAAGCCTTTTTTTCCATTTCCCTTTTTACCTGAGCATTAAGCCATGCAGGAGTGGACCTCATTTTTTTACACTTGTTACCTAAAGGTACAGATTTAGAAATGTAATAGTTTAATTCCCTTTAAAAGTGGTCCACATCTGCTCAGTATCTTTATCTGCTCAGTATCTGCTCAGTATTGTAATTTTTTCTTTCCATTATGTTCCTACTACAATATTCTACATGTACCAATGGTCTATATAGTGTCTAGAGGTAAGTCTTCCACTTTTAGCAAGACAGGGTAAATGTACAAGTTTCTATTAATTTTCTTTTTGTATGAAAAGCAAAGGATTATATCATTGTTAGGACAGGAGCCTTGAATGTGTTTAAAACAAAAAACTGAAATCTCTGTTCTGTGTGGTGGAGAGGGAGGATCTCTGTGCTATAATGTGATTGGTTGTCAGCTTTTAGGAAGCAAGGCTGCAACTTCCTTGTTTTGATCTGTTGAGCTTTATGGAGCATGTGCCTGTACGCATAAGGTGGATTGTGGGAGCTGACCCCTAGTACTCACAGGTTATTTTCATAAATCACCCAATGGTTACAGCAAAGGGAGAGGTGAGAGACAGCTTTTTGTATGTTTGTGAATGTGCTCTGTCTATTGGGACAATGTTGTCTGGAGACTTTAGTTCCCCTTTAACATAAAGTGATAAACCTAAGTAGTATTCAGTTGGAAGGCAGAGTCAGCTCCCACGAGCTTCAATAGGGAGCTCCAGACATCAGTCCCCCCCACAGCACCACAGCCATAAATGCCCAGGAATGTATATAACTGTCCATTAGTAATATAACAATGTATTAAACATTTAGACCATGCATATAGTGACCATGCATATACTGACCATGTATATAATGACTAGAGATCGCCAAACTTTCGAAAATCCGTTCCGCTCAAGGATGGATTCATGTATTTCAGAAAAAATTTGGAAATTTGAAAATGCACAAGCAGAACCATTAAAGTTAATTTGGAAAATATCACCTAAAATAATGGTTTAGATAGCAATGGTAACTGAAAGGAAAACATTGGCATGCCCATTTTTTTGAGAATGCTAATTTTGGTAATCGTTTATTACATTATTTGAGCAATGCTATATTAATAGGATGAGGATATAAAGTACCTTCTGTTGTAAGAAGGCTCTGTTTTATTTTATGCCTTGAGGTTTTTTTTCCCTTTTAAGCCCACCTTACATTAAGCTAAATAGCTGTCTGGTATTTTGTGCTCCCAAGTCCTATCCCATAAAAGCCATGAACCTATGTCCTGTACTGATAAAATCTAAAAAGGTTAAAACATGACAAGATAATCTGGGTTCTTTATTTACCAATAGTGATCCCTCTCTAACAGACTCCCTGGTCACAGCTATGAGTTAATGGGGAGGGTGAGTATTAAAAGATACCTTTTATTATAGAAAGTTCCAGTGGATCTCCTATTGATCTATTATTGGTTGGAAAATTCAGGGGGGAAGATAGATTTAAGCTCTGCACAGCAGTTGTAATTTACTGCTGTGTTTCTACTGAACTCAGTGGTTAGCACTGATGCCTTGCCTCACTGAGGTCCTTAGTTGGATTCCACCCTTGTATACATCTGCAAGGAGTTTATATGTTCTCCCCGTGCTTGCGTGGGTTTCCTCCAGGCACTCTGGTTTCCCCCACAATCATAAAGACATACTGATAGGTTGTATGTGTCAAATAAATGTGCTTAGATTGTAAGCTCTTTGGGGCAGGGCCTGATGTGAATTAAGTAAATTATTGTAAAGCGCTGCGGAAAATGTAGCGTTATATAAGAAATAAAAAACATACATACATACTATAACACTAAATATATCATGAAAAGTCAAAACCCTGGATTTAAATATCTTATTGTATAGATTTATCAAAATAAATGAATAAAAAAAAAAACAGAAAAAAGTGATAGTGTTATACAACAAATATACGATGGATAATGTCTGTCTTATCTAGATGTAAGGTTGCACTTTATGTATATTTAAAAATATATGTAGGGGCTGGGGGACTAAGCCCTACACTATATAAAATCGATTTTGAGCTAGGCGGTGGGAGTCCAAAACGGGAGGGAGGGAGAGGGAGGGGGAGAATGGCTACAGTGCGCATGCCAAACTTCTCTCGGAGGGGGGACAGGAGGCAGAGCCTATATGGACTCTGCTATCCTCCTGGTGGCCACTTTTTTTTACTTGGGGGGGGGGACTACAGGAGAACCATTTGGAGCTGGGATGTAATGTAAGGATTTTTATTTACTACAGAGTGTGGCCAGTGGTGGGGGGAACTATAGTTTTGGGGGTGGACATGTCCTTTAACATGTATTTCTAAATCACTGACACTCAATCCAAAAGATGGTGCTATTGTGTGGATATATATAATATCGGATACCTATTGGGGGGTCCCCTCTGGTGCACCTAATAGGTTTCCTTCTGCCTCTGTACATTGTGTAAAATATTTATTTAGGGGATATGACACTAATAAAACCATTATTTCTTTATTAACCTTTTCTCGTTTAATTTTTAACTTCTTGCCTTTCTTTCTTTTTTTTTTCCTTTTTTTACTGTACAAAACCCTGAAATTTTATAGTTGGATGTATAAAAATTTTATATCATTTGTATTCACATATAACTAAACATTAGGATGTATGAACAATAATGTGCAGCCAGGGAATGTTGGTAGTTGTCGTTTTTAAACATGTGAAAAGTTCACCCATGCTCTATATCATTACACTGTATTGCATCTTAATACAATCATTAGCCACTGGACAGAAAGAAACTTACTGCTAAAAGAGAATGCTGGGAGCTATATTTTTCAAACATATGAAAGGTCCCAAGTTCAGCACCCCTGCTCTATACCATTAGGCTGCATTACATCTCAATACATGCCTTACTTAAAGGATATTAAGAAAAAACTTACTACAAACAGATAATGCTGGGATTTGTAGTTTTCAAACATGTGAACGGTCACAAGTTCAACACCCCTGCTTTAAACCATTAGGATGAATTACATCTAGACACATGCCCTTAACTACAGGCAATAAATGAGATACTTTGCATATCCCCACCCATTTCTTTAGAAGTGAGAAATATGTGTTTATATGTTACATTATTAGGGCAATGCTATTATAATAACATGAGTCTGTGAGGTACCTTTTGTTATAAGAAGGCTCTACTTCATTTTATACTCTGTGGGGAGATTTTAGCTCCTTTAAAATGTCTCCCTAATATTTATAGCTAATCACTTTCCTGTGTTCTCCTAACCCCATAGTAATTGTAGATCTGGAGCCTGCTGTGGTTAATACTAATAAGTATGTACGTAGCATGTTAATCTGGATCCTGTAAAGGGTATCAGGTTGTCTAATGATGCTGTTTAGTTACAATTGCACATTGTGGCAGGATTGCCTGGGACTGTCTGGCAGGTCAAATAAAAATGGGAGGGTATGTGTATATTTGATCATATTGTGCAGTGGGGTTGCCTGGGAGAGCAAGTTCAGAATGGATCCTAATATCTACTGGCTGAAGGGATGTAAGTAGCCTCTCTATGGCCCCACAGCTTAACAGCTATATGCATAAGGGAGAGGCAGACAGATACCCAAATCACTTGCATGTTTCTGCACTTTGTGTTGGTCTCACTGAAAGCATGACCCCAAGCTTTGAATAAAAATAATTACCATATGACAGTTAAAGAGTACCGTAGTAGAGAACTGTGCACATGCAATACATCGTACTTGGCGTATGCATTGTGGTGCCCCTGTGGCCCCTTATATGTGGGAGAGACTACCCAGGTGGTAAAATCACGCATCTCATAACACCGATCCAGCATTAAGAAAAGGGATGTGAAATTACCGGTCCCAAAACATGTAGGCGAGCCATACAGAAAATGACCTTAAGTTTAGAGTGCTGGAAATGGTCCCTATCCCTGATAAAGTGGGAGATAGAGCTCTTACTCTAAAGAGAAGAGAGGTTTGGTGGGTGCACCATCTGGGTTGTCTTCATCCAAGGGGTTTAAATAAAGACTATGATTTATATAACTTTCTTTAATTGAGGCTTTATATTAAATGGGGTTAAGTGGATCTAAGCCATTTCTACTTTCTTGTTTGTGCTTTTTGGGGAATCTATCCGGTGAATGGGTGATCCCTGTGGAAATTAATAATGATGTCATTGACAGTACATTAATGGGTTAATTGATCTAGCAGGTATTTGAGTGATTAATAGATGGGCTATGATGTCAGTTCCTGTGTGGGGAGGGCATATAATGTATTTGAATTTACAGTAGCAGTGCATTTTTGTACCTGAAGGGGAATTATCCCCAAAACGTTGTACGTTTCACATGAGCTAAATAAACAGTAGCTATTAATCCTGAGTGAGGTGTGTTCCTGGTTCTACGTATGTGAAGTTTAAGTATTAAGCTGTACCCATACACACCAGCACCAGGTATTCTAAGAAGAGAAAGGTGTGCGATGGATCTCTGGATTGTATATATTGCTGCTACCACATAGCACCCTGATGGAACAAACATTGTTCTCATACACGGACACTGAGATAAGTCTAACACTGGGCTGTGTCCAAGGTTCAAGTGATTTTCTAACTGTTTCTCCATCTGGCAGAAGATGTTTAGAAATGTTACATAGACAGAAAGTAGACATGGAATTACATTCACTTACCCTGTCTGAATACTGTCAACAAAATTGGATCCCAAATGGCCTGCAAGTTAATCTACGTCAGACACTCTTTATGGACAATGATCCTTTTAAAAATAAATTTGTCCGGATACTGAAAAAATGCTCCCTGGATGTCATGATGCTTAATTTGGAGTTCATTAATGATGCGCTGTGTGATCTGAATAATAAGATTACAGCCCTGGAAGCTGATTTGAACACCAATGTTCTGACTGAGGAGTTTACAAAGCTTAAAGCTGAATTGCAACAGCGTATACTCCAATACAGAAAGAAAGGCTCTAGGTTTTTGTCCCACTACAAGACTTGATCCATTTAAACTGGACACTGACTTGTACTCATTCTTTCGAAGTTTGCGACTTAAGGTGCACTTTCTACATAAGCCCCATGTATCCACGAGAGACACTGAATCTGGGAGATTGACTCCGTATATACTGGGACTGTTTTCAAAAAGTCATTTTGTGCCTCCCACCACTTATGCGGGAGTGGAAAGCTTTATCACCCAAGTAAAATATATGTTATTTAATATGCAGAAAATTGATGGTCTGTTTTTGAAGCACAATTTAACTATGAATGAAAGGCAAGCTTTGCGACAACTGAAGCAAAGGTCCGAAATCACGATCAAGCCCTCGAATAAAGGGGGCACGATCGTGGTATTGGACACTGCATATTATTTGCATGAGATACTTGGTCAGCTTGGTGACCAAGTGGATTTTAGCCATTTCTACTTTCTTGTTTGTGATTTTTTGGGGATCTATCCGGTCAATGGGTGCTCCCTGTGGAAATTAATAATGATGTCATTGACAGTACATTAATGGGTTAATTGATCTAGCAGGGATTTGAGTAATTATGGGTTGGGCTATGATGTCAGTTCCTGTGTAGGGAGGGTATATAATGCATTTGAATTTAGCAGATAGTGATAGCCATTTTTGTCCCTGAAAAGGGGAGCATTATCCCCGGAACGTTGTACGTTTCACATGAGCTAAATAATTAGTAGTTATTAATCCTGAGTGCGATGTGTTTCTGGTTTTATATATATATATATATTCCTGACTTTAGAACTGATTGTTCCGGCACGCAAGGTGTCAAATCGATCTGTCACCTCCCCTTCAGTGGGTTTTCCAGCTTCTCCTGTTCACTCAGCCATTTGTAGGTTTGATTCTGAGATACACCTCCCCATATGTCAGCTGGTTACATACTCCGCTGCTCCCATTGGTTGTCATCATAATGATGTCACCTGGACACACACCCTCACTTGTCATCATAATGATGTCACCTGGACACACACCCTCACTTGCACGGATTGGAAGAATAAGGTATTTAAACTTTTGTAGCACTGTAGACAGATGTTCTGAAGACGGCTCCGTTGTTGGGGCGGAAACATGTCAACCACCACGTTTGAATAAACACCAGCTTTGTTTGCAAAGTCCTGTGAGTGCCTCCGTTTTCCTACTTGTTGTATTCCTTTGGATAGTGCACCCAGGCAATTCCTGTTACGGAGTGCTCACTGCTTAGGATACTTTTTTATATATATATATATATATATATATATATATATAGATAGAAAGAGACTGGCACTCACGCTCAGGATACAACTGCCAGGGTGCTCCCAACGGATCGAATCATATAGTAGAAATAATAGATCAGGGCACTCCTTGGTCTTACACAAAAACAGGTGGGTTTATTCACATCACATCAACATGGCAACGTTTCGGTCCCTGGTCTTGGACCTTTATCAAGCCTACACACAGTTATAGTGACAAAACCTCTTATAGAGGAAAAGTGATACGCACCCTTACCTCACTTCCTGTGGGCGGAGTCAAACAGGGCAACAATAAACAAATACCATACATACAAGGTGCAACCCAAATAGATATACCTGGATGGGTGTATCTAAATACTCGAAGTAAAGTGCACTGTTCATAAAGTGCTCTAGTGTTGATAAAAGTGTCAAGTGACTATATTGTTACAGTAACAATAATAAAGTGACAAGTGACTGTACTTTTAAAGTGACCGTAGTAAAGTGACTGTATTCTTAAAAGCCATATACGTGAACAATATAAAACATATAAAAGCAAGGGGTCCTGAAAAAAGTAAAGAGCAATCTACAATGCATCATACAAGAATAAGAATAAATATAAATATGAATAAGACAGATAGCATAACTAGCACAACTCGCATAAATATAAATAATCTCAAGGGGAGTGCAAATTTCCAATTATCTCTCCTGTAGAAAACATCTGAACAAACAATTTTCATTTAATCCATTGGGGGCTACTGTGTCCAGAGTCCGGATCCAGTATGTTTCCCTTTGCAGGAGCACTTTCGATCTGTTACCTCCACGTCTTGACTTAGGTACGTGATCAATGGCCCAGAACCTGAAATCAGATAATTGATGTCCCATTTCCAAGAAATGTTTGGCTACTGGTTTTAGAGTTCTATTGTCCCGAAACGCTGTTTTTATTGCCGACCTATGGCTGTCTATCCTAGTCCTAAGCATCAGGTCTGTTTTCCCCACATACAGTAATCCACAAGGACATAGTACCACATAAACCACATGTGTTGTAGTACATCTGATAGCCTGTGAGATGCTAATAGTTTGGCCTGTATGTGGGTGTAAGAAAGAATCCCTGTTAATCATGTATTTACATGATTGACATTTTATGCATTTGTGACTGCCTGGTTTAACCTTAGGCAGCCATGTAGTGGACGTGATACTCAGGTCTGTTTGGACCAAAAGATCCCTCAGGTTTCGTCCTCTCCGAAATCCTATAGTGGGTCTTGATGGCAGAACCTTAGCCAATATGGGATCCGATAGTAATAGTTTCCAATTTTTATGCAATTCCCTTTGTACCTGTGACCCTTGTACATCGAATTGCAAACTGCAGATAAATTTGGGTTCCTTGTCTTCCTTATTGTATCCCCCCTCTTTACATTTGTTATTAGCGTGTATCAATGCTTGTTGTAACACTTGTTCTGGAAACCCCCGCTGAACAAACCTAGCTTCCATCTCCTTCAGCTGAATCAGTCTCAAAGTAGGGTCAGAGTTATTTCTGATCACCCGACAAAATTGGGAGATGGGTTAGGACTTTTTCAATGCAGGAGGGTGGAAACTATTGAATTGGAGAAGCATATTTCTATCGGTCTCCTTTTGGTACAATGTGTAGGCCAATCTATTATTGTCAATGTAAATCAATAGGTCCAGAAACTCAATCTGAGTCTTACTTACGTTTTTGGTGAACCGTACCTTGGTAGGCAGAGAATTAAGATTAGTGAACATATTTTCCAGCTGTTCCAATGTTCCTTTCCACACGAGAAACAGGTCATCGATAAACCTGTAATAAATGAGCAGATGCTGGCCATATGGTGACAAGATGTGGCATTGTTCATATTGGTACATATATATGTTGGCATATGCCGGGGCCATTGCTGTACCTGTTAACTGCTGAAAAAAAGAGTTCTCAAATCTGAAATAATTTAATTTCAATGTCACATTCAACATGTCAACCACCAACTCTTTAAAGGCTGGTGTTCCACACTCCCCCTCTTCCAAAGCTTTTTTGGTTGCAGCCATGCCTTCCTCATGATTAATATTGGTATATAGACTATTGATGTCCATAGTGACTAACCATACTTCCTCCTCTGTAGGAAGGGATAACTCTTGAATAATAGAGATTAAATGCCCCGAGTCTCTCAAGTAAGTTTTCTGTTTTGTTACAATGGGTTGTATAACACTGTCCACAAATTTGCCTAATGGTTCCAACGCCCCACCCCGCATGGAAATAATGGGACGGCCAGGGGGTTTGTTTTCTTCTATACATGTTACCATGTGTTACCACACTGAGTGGGTCTTGGGACCCAAAAAGCTATCTTGGTTTTTCAGGATGAAATACAGATCTCACTAATTTCTTACCCAAAGTCATACCCCTCCTATAAGATATTAGGGGAGATTCAGAAAGCAAAGGATAGGCATTCTTTAAGACATGCCAATTTCTCCATATTACCCGTCCAATACGGTCACTGCCTACACCATATTCCATTTTCAATGGTATCTGACTGGAATTACGTTTCTTCTCTCTATAACTTTGTATGTCTATGGTTTTATCTAGTGCACCCTCTAATAATTATTTTGGGTTTTGGGTAGCCCCTTTTATTTATCAAACATGGTTCCCAATTGGTGTTTTTTAGCTTTTGAATCACTATGTCGTGCACTTGTGTAAACTAACTGACTGGGATTGCTCTACGAACATGGGGACGTACTCCTCAAGCCAAGCTATAAAAGCAATGGCATATGTCGGGGCCACAACGGATCCCATTGCCGTACCTCTAAGCTGATTATAAAATCTACCATCAAAGTAATTTTCACATAAAATTATTTCTAGGCATTGCATGAAAATATCCCATATTGGATATCTTGGTACCTCCCTGTACACATCTCCACCTGCTGTCCAGTCCAGCTGTGACTTCTCGTTCTGATAATAATCACTAAAAACACGATTGCTCACCCTATATCAGAGGGTTTGATCGTGATGTCAGAGAGTGTCTGCAATAAATTTAAAGCAGCAAATTCATCAGCCGTTAAATTATAATGCACATTCTTAGCAAAAATCTCTTTATTGACAAATGTCTCTATCGCTGGATAGATGGCGCAAACTTGCTTTTAGCATACAGTCCCAAGTCTTTCAAGGACAGTTCATTGATATCCATACTGGTCCCCTCACTTATAGGTCTATTGAAAAAATAAGCTTTTAATCTAATACACCTAAAAAAGGCATATACATCAACATCCAATTGAAGAGGGGTCCATTTTTGCAGTAGAACAAAACCCCAATCCCCTATTCAGCAAAGAGCACTCCAAGTCAGTGAAAGGTTGATGGTCACATCCTCCAGCGACTCTTGAATGCTCGTTGTGCTTGCAGGCCTCAATACTTCCAGCTTCCGTACTTCTGGATTGGACTTGCATACTCAGTGTCGGCCACTACGTTCACGCGTATGGAGGGGGGCTGACCAATTGTACACATTAACCCTCTGGTAATCCAGTCCATGTTTAACATTATTATGTCGTATGAGCACTGATTCAAGATTTTCATGTACTTCATTTCAAAGGCATTGTTTTCCAGGAATAAAGTGGGTCTGAGATTCCCCCTCAAACAAAATTCAATCTTTAAAAAAGACAAAACAAAGTGTACTCTGCATGTATTTTTTTTACCACCATCACTGCACAGGTTTGGTCTCTATTTGGTACAATGAAGTATCCTTCTAATATATGATATTTATTTGTGGGGATCTGCCGATTATTCATTATGTGATAATGTCTACCTCTTGCAATAAAACCAACAGGGAGATGTAATAAAAGCTCTTATCGTTAAAAATGGTGCTACTTTTGCCCCAACCTATCAAATGTTATATACCATATGAATGCTAACATCTGATTGGTTAAGGGAAAATTAGCACTGTTTTTAACGATACGTAGCCGAATTTACCAGGGAGCACCAGCGCTCATGCAGCCGTCGCAAGCCTATTTACCAGAGATTGACTGCGTGACTGATTGACAGATAGCTGGCATTAAATACTTACTTGCGGGTGAGATTCACCCAGAGACGCACAGCCTCTGGTAAATCTTTGTGGGAGATTTGAGAGCTTGCGGCTCTGGGTGAAGAACTTTTATTACACCTCCCTGCAAATATATTATATTCTCTTTCTGACCTGCTGTTCCGTATTCTGTTAACAAACCTTCATATAATCCTGGGACTTTTCCCATTGAAATCTGCCATCATTATAAGCTTATCTTAGCCTATATACTAAACATTTATTTTTATATGCGATTTGCTATTTATGTTTCATTGGTTTCTGGTTTAGTATTGCATTCATGCCATCATCTAACAAAGAAACCTGGACACTCTTTTCTCCTGTCATTTTAAACTGAATAAGTTAACCTTACTATAACTCAATCGTGATTATTATTGAATTATATTGTAATACCCACTAAATTTAATTTATCTCATAATTTGCCTGGTAATTTATTTTTTAAATACAAACAGAACACGTATTAGTAAGTGCAGCCTTTCAAACAATGTCACTGTTTAAAAATGAATAGGACATGATTTACCAGCAAGGCCGACCATTTGCTCAAGGGCAAGTGTATAACTACAGGGGCTTTGGCCCCCCACTAGACCTGAGGCCTGGCCCCTCTCACTCAACCCTCTGCTTCCCAATCAGATGTTTTTAAATTGCTGAGTGCGCATATAAAGTAAAGAGACACCCTGTTTAAAAGAACTGGTGGAAATTTTAAGACTTTTGCTGATCACTTTGTCTCTCTACTTTATACGTGTGACCAGCTGTTCGACATCTGATCACGCATCTTCTGGGGAGCGGAGGGGTGTGTGTCATGGTCCAGGCCTCCAGACTTGCGGGGGGCCCAGGACCATGCAGTTATACCCTTGCTCTAGAGCAAATGTTATACCTTCTATGAGACATTTAACAGCATTGCACAAGCCAACTGCAGATCCAGAGTGCCTGTTGTAGAGTGGTGTGGCATTATTGACCCATCACCAGTACAATGTAAGCCTCTGGCCTGCATAGTGCCTTTCCATGGTTGTCACCAATTGATAATTAAGAATTTTGTGGGTTCAAATAATTTTCGATGGTCTGACATTTTTAAGCCGTAATATGTTATGAACATATAAAATCTCTATTTTCGAAATACTGAATACTCTTTCTTAGGGCTAGGTCCCACTATGCTCGTTGCATTTGTTTTCCATGAGTTTTGCTAGCACTGAAGTACTGAGTTCAAATCTACCCTTGGACACATCTGAAAGGAGTTTTATGTTCTTCCCGGTTTCACTCCGGTTTCCGCCACAATCATAAAGACATACGGATAGGTTGTATGTGTTAAATAAAATGTGCTTAGATTGTAAGCTTTTCGGGGCAGGGTCTGATGTGAATGAATATGCATAATTGTAAAGTGCTATATAAATCCACAATAATAATAAAATATAAAATATAATGGAGATCGGGACAATCCCACTGTATAATTTGTGTTCTGAATCAATGTGGTCCATTTTTATTAGCATGCATGCAGGACTTTTGGTCGATGTGTGTCAGAATTACACTTTAATAATAGTCTATGGAAACACAAAAAAAGTGGACAAATAAACTTATTTGTTTGTATTTTTTTTAACGTTTTCTCCAGTGTCTCCTGTTGATTTTCCACAAACTGTACACGCACGCAAACATACCGTAAACACGGACACACGAAAAAAAGCATTGAAAAACACGGGTCTGTTAACCTGCAAATGGACCAGAACACGGACAAAATGTATTGTCCTACACGCACTCAAAACGGACAGCACAACGCAACGTACATAGTGGGACCTTGGCCTTAGTGTATGTTATTCAGTGCACTCACTAAGAAAAGGGAGCCTAAGGGATTCACCCAAGGAAACAAGCAGTTGAAATTTGAATTTAAACAGTTTAACTACTTCAAAGGCAGTGGTATTACTATTAATCCGTATCATATTTTTCCAAGCGTCGTTCTTTTTTTAAAATGGTTTATGTTCAAATATGGATTTAAACATAAACGCTAGTTTATTATTTAATTAGCAACCAATAGCAATTCTAAAACAAATATCCAATCTGAATAAGCATATAGCAAGGTAAATTATTTTAAATGAACATTTTTTAATTCAATAACTTAAATAAGGGTTTCTGTAATGTGAGGCCCATTCTATGCTAACAGTGGTCTTTTCTTGGAATGTAATCCTGGCTTAAGAAAGAGCTTTGCATGGAATGAACATTCCTTAACACGACTTCTATATTCTACCAGTAAATAGGAGAATGGCTTTGAGAGTTTGTTTTTTTTTTATAACTGTTACTCCTTACAATATTTCACAATAGCCACAAAGCTGCTGCTGTAGAAGGTAGTGTATATATGTGTTTACAGGAATAAGCTCACAAAAACAAGTGTTCCACTAAGCACCAATGAGAAAAAGAAAGCAAGCTGAGTGCTAAGGAATGGATAAAACCTGTGTTTACAATATCATGTGGGTGGGCAGATCTAAATTTGTTTATGTAGCCTGGCTTGAAGAAGGACAACATTTTACATTCCAGCCGCTGTGAACCAGATGAGAAAATACATTGCTCTATAAGTTCACTAGTGTGAACCTAGTGTAAGTCTGAACTGTAACCCTAAATATTGTATTATTATATTAGGATTCATACATATGTTAAAGTTGGGCATTTACATAAAAGCCAATGAATAAGCAATATTTCTAAGAATGGATATCAGGGAAACTAAAGGCTTGGTTTGTTTGTATTAGGAAGGGTGCATATGGTGTTTATCAATTGTTTAGACATGTGGCAACACGAACTGCCCATAATTACACATATTTAAAGGGCATGTTCACCCCCCTAAAAATCTTTTAACTCCACCAAGTAGACATACGGTACCAAAAACCTATCATCTAAATACTTACCTTTTATCCCAGCGCTCTTGACAGAAGGTATTTTACCTTCATGACTGCCTGCCCCGGTCCTTTACTGCTTTGTGGGCTTGCGCAGCCATAAAGCAATGGCTGTCACTGCCTCAGAAAATGAACTATTCCTTCTTTGCCTTAATTAAAGGACAGAAGGTAAAGGAGCCATCACGTACTTCTATTACTGTACCGGGAGCCAGAAACGAAGATAGAAAACTTATCTGCGAGCACGATTCACTACTGGCTCCTCTGACATTTCCCAACTGTTTCCAGCATTATTTAACTATAGCGTGTATGCATGATATTGTCAGAGGAGACAGCAGTGGATCGGGCTTGTGGGTAAGTTCTCTATCTTCGTTCCTGGCTCATGTTAGATTTTTTGAAGAATGGGAGGTAAGGCATAGCTTCTTTACCTCCCATTCTTCAATTAATGCAAAAATGAAACAGTTCATCATAATGCATTTTCTGAGTGACCATATCCTTTAACTGGTGGCTAGCACCAGGAAGGGCTGTGAGGGTTCTGTAGATTTCAAACTGAACATAAAAAAGTTTATCATTGAGAAAATAGGGTTTTGGTGGTCCAGGTTGTTGGGTTAAAAGTTTGTTAGGGGATTGAACATGCCCATTAACTCTATTTAATAGTAAATGAGGTTGGTGCAATGAACTTAAATATATATATATATATATATATATATATATATATATTTATTATATATTGAACCCACTCACCTTTATTCAGGCTTGGTTTCTTTATTATCACATAAATGGCCTCCTTGACAACTCTCTTGAACCAGTCATGTTCCTTTGCCAATATTTTGACATTACATTATCCCTGTCTGCTTTAAACCAAACAACACACTGAGGCAGCAATTGGTACATCCCAAAGGCCCAATACCGAAACACAACAAAAGCGACATCATATACGCAGTGCAGTGCAGTGAAGAGTGCTTTGATTTGTATGTTGGGGAGACCAAACAGCAACTGCATCAATGTATGGCCCAGCACAGAAGAGCCAATTCCTCGGATCTGGACTTACCTATATCTTAAAGAAAAAGGACATACCTTTGAAGATTATAATGTCAACATATTGGCAAAGGAACATGACTGGTTCAAGAGAGGTGTCAAGGAGGCCATTTATGTGAAAATAAAGAAGCCTGAATAGAGATGGGGTGTTTCGACACCAACTGTCTGCCATGTACAATGCTGTTTTGACACCTTACCCTGGGCAGTTCCAATAACACCTCTTAGCCACAATGCAATCACACCTTGCATTCAGAAGGTCCCTAACACCTGGCTGTGATATGCTAATTGGGAATTTCCAGGGTACTTAATTGATTCTTGTGCAAGTCATTCTGAATTGAGAAAGCCAGTCGGATGACTAGCGAAATGTCCTTAATAAATAAACTTTAAATCCACTTGATCTAACAGAATACAACAGATATCCTAGAGATATTATCATTATAATAATTATAATTTTTTCTTGTAGGGCCCCTAAACAACAAAACACAACAAGACCAACTGTTCATTAAGCCCCCTGGGGGCTGGAGTGTCAAGTACCCTAATGCATTTAGCTTCCTTTTATAGCAATTTAATATGTCAATCCGGACCCAATCCTTTATCAGGGATATGGTCAAAGGCCATCCATATTTATATATATATATATATATATATATATATATATATACACACACACACATTACTACAAAAAAAATACATTCAGAAACCAATATGAATTATTTTGAAATAAATGTAAAAAAATTTTAAACTATTTTCTGACTTTCCGAGGATGATGAGTTTTATTAAGAAGGAGAAATGCCATCTTTGTTTGGCCAAACTTGTACACTTTGCCTGATGCCGTCGATTTTAAGCCATTTCACATCTAAATTTATACCCTTGGGAAATAAATGTGAAAAAAATAAATCTGCGTCCATGTGGCTGAATTCTGATGTAAAGAGGGAAATGTAAAGGAAGAAAAAGGCATTAAAAATTTTCAGTCAGATGGAACAGAAAGGGCCTTTAGAGATTATAAAAACTGTAACAAGGAGTGTAAGAAAGCAATCAAACTAGCTAAAATTAATAATGAAGTTAGGATAGCTGAACAAAGCATCACTAATACAACATTTTTTTTTAAAGTACGGTATATTAATAGTAAGAAGATAAGGACTGAGAATGTGGCACCATTAATTAATGGGGATAAGTTAGTTATGGAGGATGGCGATAAAGCAAAGGTCTTTAATATTTTTTTCCCTCTATGTATACACTATAGAATATCCAAGTACAGATATCATAGAGCATAGTAGCAATAATGGAATAAAAGATGCAAGTGCACTTTGGTTGACCGAGGATATGGTACAGAAACAACTAAATAAGGTTAATGTTAATAAAGTTCCTGGCCGGATAAAATACATCCTCGTGTCCTTATGGAGCTAAGTTCAGTTTTATCTAGGCCATTGTTTCTTATTTTTGCAGATTCCCTCATGTCCAGATGTGTCCAGATGGATTGGAAAAAAGCAAATATTATTCCAATATTCAAAAAGAGTAGTAGTTCACAGCAGAATAATTACAGGTCTGTAAGGAAGATACTGGAAAGTTTAATAATAATATTTCAAGGACTGAGCTTATAAGTAGTAACCAGCATGGATTTAGGAGGAATAGATCTTGTCAAACTAACTTGCTTGGCTTTTATGAGGAAGTGAGTAAAAAATTTAGACTCTGGCATAGTAGTAGATGTAGTTTACTTTTTGTACATGGATAGAAAATTGGTTAATGAATAGGATGCAGAGAGTAGTTGTTAATGGGGCTTTGTCAATATGGATTAAAGTGCTACGGGGTTCTGTGTTGGGGCCGCTTCTATTTAACCTGTTTATTAATGATTTGGAAGTGGGTATCTGTGTTTGCTGACGACACAAAACTTTGACGACCATTAACAGCTTCAGAGCTGTGCAATCGTTGCAGGTGGATCTAAATAAATTGTCGCATTGAGCTGCTAAGTGGCAGATGACATTCAGTGTTGATAAATGTAAGGTGATGCACTTTGGACTTAAAAATATAACGACTTATACTATAAATGGCTCTGTGTTAAGTGAATCCCTGTTGGAAACGGATAAAAGGATCTTGGAGTTTTGGTGGATAACAAACTTAAAGGTAGCAACCAGTGCCAGGCAGCAACAGCTAGAGCCAGCATGGTATTGTCTTGTATAAAGAGAGGTATGAATTCAAGGGAGAAAAATGTTATTCTCCCTCTTTACAAAGCATTGGTAAGGACTCATTTTGGTATATCCAGTGCAATTTTGGAATCCTGTGTACAAAAAGGACATCTTTGAAATGAAATGGAAAGGGTTCAGAGAAGGGCAACTAAATTAATAAGGGGATTGGGGGAGCTTGAATATGAAGAGAGATTGGATAAGTTACAATTATGAACGTGAGCGACGGCCATTGTGGGTGGGAGGTACTGAGTTGAGGACTCAGACACTGTGATGGAGGATGAGGAGGGAGAGCCTTTGCTTGTTGCTTCCTACTTTGGGGAGATAGCGCCACCCTTCTCTTTCTGGATGTAGGTGGGGGCATTGTTGCTGGGCTTGTCTCTTGCTGGACTACCTCCTCGCACGACGCAACTGGAACAACCTCGTCATTATAGAGCTGCCAAGCATGCTGTAAACCACTTGCTCTATTCATCTGGAGCCAGGACAGGAGCTCAGGCGGGATTTCTTCTATGGTTGCAGCAAAACTACTTGAAAGTCAGCTTGCTGTTAGTATGAAAAGGAAGGTGCTTCCTGAGTGCAGCTATTTATAATCTCACCTTCAGCCTCGTTTCCAGCTACTTTCCTGAACACCTGTCAGCCCCAGCTGCATTTTAGAGAGATATTGGAAGAGATAGCTGTGAGAGAGAGAATTCAGGAAAGCTATTAACCTTTTACATACCTTGCCTAGTAAAACTGCTATGGTCCTCCCCATCTCCCAGGGCTCAGAGCAACCCTGAGCTCAATCTCCCAGATGTCCTGAATCAAACGGTATGCCATATAGGTGGGTGCATATGGGATGCATGCATTGCATTCTGTGCTTTTAGGAGATTGTGTGAAAATATGATTCAAAGATGGAAATCCTAAACTCACTTGCCAAGTAAAAAACCCCACTAAATGTCAATCTCCCACATGTCCTGAATCAAACGGTATGCCATATGCGTGGGTGCACACAGACACATGGACACCAACTAGCTCAAATTGGACATATGCATAAGTCCAATTACAAGAAAAGAATCAAAGTGCTCTGTAATTTCAACAGCCTTCTATTTTTCAAAAAAAAAAACACACAAAAAACTGCATAAACTATATATTTAAGTAACGGTGCCATACTTTCATGCATAAATGAATAATTCCAGACACAGTAATCCAGTGAACTCATTTAGGAGATTTTGTAAAAAAAAATAAGATGATTCAATGTTTGAAATCCTAGCTAAACCCACTCAGCGTCGGATTAAGGGCAAATAGTGCCCTAGAAAAAAAGGTGGGTTTTGGACCTCCCTTTGTATATAATCAACCAATCATCTTCCCTTTAATAAAGGCAATGCCTCATTAAGTTCCCCTAAAACAGAAATAAAGTTTACTCCTGTATTATTCATTTCTGTACATACTGTACACACCTCACTGCTTATTTATTCATGTTGTACGTGGCTTGTGGAGGTGGGTGTGGTGGGTTAACTGGCTGGTGAAATGGAGGGCTGACCTGACATTGGCTGGTGAATTAGAGGGCTGTACTAACAGCCTTTTACGAACAGCATGTGCTGATAATGGGAAGGCACATTTACTGTTTAAAGAGGAACTAAAGTCTCCAGACAACATTGTCCCAATAGATAGAACACATTCACAAACATACAGCTGTGTTTCCCTTAGCTGTGGCCATTGGGGGATTTTTGAAAATAGCCTGTGAGTACTAGGGGTCAGCTCCCACAATCCACCTAAGCTGGGTAAACCCCCAGCTAAGTGTCTGCGTACAGGCACATGCTCTGTACAGGGATTTCAGTTTTTTGTTTTCAAACATATTCAAGGCTCCTGTCCTAACAATGATATAATCCTTTACTTTTTATACAAAAAGAAAAGTAATCTTTGCAGTATATTTCAAAGATAGCATGGATGTAAGAAACGGAATACTAACATTTCAGCATAAATAAAAGTAAGTCTGGGGAATAGAACCTGAAACCGTTGGTATATGTAGAATATTGTACTAGGAAACATAATGGAAATAAAAAATAAAAGTAAGTTTGGGGATTTAAACTCGTGACCTTCTGAACTATATGTGTCTTAACCTGGCATTTTACAATATAATAGAAACAAAAATGGTATGTCTGGGGTATTAAACGTGTGACCTTCGGAACTGTGTATTTTTTAAACCGAATGCTTTACCTGGTGCGCCACCACTGAATAAGCAAAGAGCCCAGCTACATATGGAAGCTTTCAGGGTTATTCAATAAAAGTTCACTTATGCAAACCTGTACCTTGGCATGTGGGGAAAAAAAGTTATTATGGGGGCCGACCTAGATTGGGCATTGTCTAGTATTCTATTGTGGGCTAGATACATAGACAATGTCATCATGTTGTGGGATGGCTTTGAAGCTAAACTTAAGAAATTCCTTATTGCTATAAATCAAAATAGTTGAAATCTCAGATTTACAAATGAGAACAGCCAAACACGTTTTCCATTTTTAGAGTTTCCAGAGTTTAATATTAATATTGATACTGTCCTATAAAATTAATTCCATAGAGGGAAATGATTTATTTGTAACCTACTCTTATGTACGCCATTCCTGGGGGTTAACTATATTATATGGCCATAATATGTTGTTTTTCTTAATGTAGCCCCCATTCCTGTTGGATTAAGGGCTGAAAATGTTGTCATTAGATTAGTTTTTGGCAATACTTCGATTTTTTAGGTCAATGTGTTTCCCCTCTTTTTACATGTTAACCGTCACTTCCCTGGCTGCCTTATAATAATGAGAACCAAAAATGCAGGGGGTCGGTTTCCCATCATACCGGTTGGTAGGATGGATCAGAGCTGGGCCAGGACTATTTAAATTGCTCTGCACACAAGCTTACCTTTGACCCGGAAGAAGAAAGAACTTCCATTTCGAAACGTGTGTCGGTTGCGTAGTTTGCCTATGGAGGAAGCAGCCATGTGGAGTGGAAGCGGGATTCAGTAAGAGGTAGTGAGCGGACTTGGTTTTGGAACCATACCCCAGACACAAGTAGGAGAGAGATGTGGAGGGTTGAACTACTATCTGTAGCCGACATCTGGAACACTTCTTACAATCAGACAGCACTTGCATTCATACCTGTTGTGGAGTTGCCTATACTAGTGCATATGCTTTATTGCTTTGCTCTGTTGCCTTCTTGCTTTTCGTTTTTCAGGTACAGGTTACCCTGATCTCATCAAGGGACGGAGGTTGCACAGAGGGCCTGCAACGCGGTTATTGTTACCTGCTCTTGCCTCATATCTGTGCTCTTATAAAAAGCTTTGCTTTGCTGGGCTTACTAACCTTTCCTGCTCCTTGCTGCTATACTCCTAGGACACTTTTAGGTGTTATTTCTGGGGACGCCCAGGTGTGTGTAGTTTTAGTTTAATACTGATTTTTTTTAGAGGAGGATGTTGCCTTTATGTGTTTTTATGGTTATTTGATGTAAAAAAAGTTATATTTTAGAACTTATGGTTGGTTTGTTTTATATGCACTATGTCACTATTACCTTTGTCCCCAGATATGGTAGCGGACAGTATATTTTCCTAATGAAGCCATTTTTGAGTGCCTCTCCATTGGGGGGAGTATAGTGGGTTTGCTTTCTATACCTGATCCAAAATTGTTTAGAGAAAGCTGCTTGTTACCCTGCAGTTTATTTTCTAGCAACTCCCACTGACTGGCTAACAAACTACAGAGTAACAAGCAGCTTTCAAAGTCTTATCAGGAATTCCAATATTGGTGTGGAGACTGTATAGAAAACATTCTGTGCATAGAGACAGCGAATACTGGGGTCAGGGGCGTGGTTCTTTGATGACTTCATGGGCTGTGGGTTGTACTGGCAATAATATGGAAACCTTCTTATTTACAGAATCTATTTCTCACATGTACTTAATACATTCACATTAGGTTTTTAAAAAATTAAGTTTAGTTCTCCTTTAACATATACAGGGAGATTCAATAAAAGTTCTTATCGTTTAAAATGGTACTTATTTTGCCCCAACCAATCAGAACTTATGTAACATTTGAAAGCTAACATCTGATTGGTTGGGGCAAAATTAGTACCATTTTTAACGATAAGAACTTTTATTGAATAACCCCGATAGTATTATAGTATATGGGAGTATAGTATATTATAAGTATAGGGACAGTAAGCAACCCCAATGGGTCTGAGGTGCAATAAATCTGCTAGGACCAATATGAATACAACAACAAAGAAAAGGAGCAGAACTCTAAATAAAGGCTAAAAATCCTTTAATGAACCGGGAATTACATAATAAAAAAAATATATAAAAACATCCTGTCTTATCCCCTTAAATTCTGCCCCAAATATAAGATATATGTACAACTGGACAAATAAATACAAGCAGGAGGTACAATATGAAAAAATCGTATACAGAGTAAGGTAGGTTTTACAGTATGTGGCAATGAAAATACCTAACACTCCTACTCATATGTATCTAATCACCTTATGTGCAGTCTAAAGCGTAAAATGAAAGTATAACAGGCAAATAAATACGAGCAAGAGGTACAATATCGTAAACAGTATACAACGTTGAAGTAGGTTTTACTGTTTGTTGTAATCAAATACCTATCTACCAGTCTAGTATTCAAGTCAATGAAAAGTATCAGAGGGCATCCGGAGAGAAGGCAGGACCTAAGAACAACACAGCAGTGGGGCGCGTTTCGCTCTATTCCGCCATAGTAAGAGCTTTGTAAATCCACACATGGCCTGTTAAAAGTGTAAAAACAACAATCTATCCAATCTGTGGCATCTCATGAAGACAGATAGAGGTGGTAAATATTCCTTCTTTGTGAAATCTCCTCATACAATATCCCCAAAGTCTGAAGACTGGCAGAAGTTCATCTATGAGAAGAAGACAATGTGGTTTAAATAAAGGGTGTTAGATCAAATTCTTCATTGAGCCCTTTTGGGACTCTACTGTCCAATAGATAAATCCATCTCATTTCTGTCTGTAAGAGTCTATTTGTGAGGTCTCCGCCTCTAATATTATTTTGTACAGAGTCAATGGCAAAAAATGTAAGTCCTTTATCAGAACTGTTGTGAAATTTGGCGAAGTGTGCTGCAACACTTGAAATCACCTTACCTTCTCTCCAATGCCGCTCTGCAAGTCTAATATCTGATAAATGTTTACTCAACCTTGATTTCATCATCTGTTCAGTCTTACCTATGTATAACTTGTTACAGGGGCAACATAAACCATAGAGGACATTTCTGGATTTACAATTAAAATATTTTTTGATCTTGTAATATCTGTCGCCCGTGGCATTCCAAACTTTTTCTTTCCTGTCTTTCCGATCAATAAACATACAAAAATTGCATTCACCACATGGATAACTACCTAATAATCGGTAGCCACTACCTAGATGTTCTGTCCGGTTCTTAAAGTGACTGTGCATAAGATGGTCTGCTAGATTACGGGCTCTTTGCTGTCATTGCTGGCTTATCTGTAATATATTGTAAAAAGAGTCATTGGTTAGGGTATGCCAATTTTTTTTCTAAAATGCCTTTTATCAAAGGCCACTCTGTGTTAAAGCGAGTAGTAAAGCGTATTTTACCATCAGTAGTGCGTGGACGTGGTTTCAACAATTCGTTTTGTGTAAGTCTCATGGTTTCTCTTTTGGCTCTGGTCAGGAGATTGCAGGGATACCCTCTTGCTTTAAAGCTGCTCTCTAATTCTAACGATTCTCGTTTGCAGTCCTCATCTGTTGTACAATTCCTTCTCACCCTCAGGAACTGCCCCTTAGGTATACCTTTGAGCAGCTCCCGAGGGTGGGCACTCTGGAAATGCAGGAGAGAATTAGTAGCAGTATCTTTCCTATAAAGTGTGGTCACAATATTAGGTTCACTTCTTTTTACTGTTAAATCTAGGAAATTAACCTGAGTATCAGAAATCTCTCTAGTAAGATGAGTATTGTCATTTAAAGTCAAAAAAGTCATTCAGAGACTGTTTATCTCCCTTCCATATGATGAATATATCATCTATGTACCTAGACCAGTATTTCACGTGTGTTTTGTACATTAACATAGACTCCACTATCAGTTCTTCCCAACAACCTAGAAAAAGATTAGTGTAGGATGGCGCGCAATGAGCGCCCATGGCCGTCCCCTTTGTTTGTAAATATATCTTGTTATTAAATACAAAATAATTATGCCTTAGGCAAAAATCCAGAAGTGCTAGTAGAAAATTAGCAGAAACTTTGTTTCCTACCTCCTTTTGCATGAGGAAGTATTCCACTGCTTTCAGGCCATCTGTGTGTGCGCTATGTTAGAGTATAAGGATTCGACATCACATGTAGCCAGAATATCACCTTCCTCTAGAACAACTGATTTGAGAGTAGAAATAAAATGTGATGTGTCTTTAAGATATGATTTTAAACCTAAGACATAAGGTTGCAAATGCATGTCAATGAAAATACAGGAAGGTTCTATTAAGCTGCCTATACCTGCGATGGTCGGTCTTCCGGGAGGTACCTCTTTATTTTTATGTACTTTAGGAAGCATATAAAATGTAGGAATGATCGGCTTACGAACTAAAAGGTATTTAGCCTCCTTTTCAGTAAGAATCCCTTCAGTCTGTGCGATAACAATCTCTCTAATTTTTGTACATAAATTGAGGTAGGGTCTGAGAGAGTAATTATTGTAATTATTTAACTGTCTACTGGCTTCACTAAGATACATCAATGTAGGCCAAATGACAACATTTCCCCCCTTGTCAGACTTCTTAATTTCGATGTCCTTCATGTCTCTCAGTTCCACAAGAGCTTTTTGCTCATTCTTAGATAAATTACTTATCGATTTATGAGTATTGTCTAATTTCGATATATCCTGTGAAACACATTTATAAAAGACATCCAAATTAGGGAAATTCGCAAAAGAGGGAGTAAATAATACTCCCTTGTAATAAGTAGAGCACAGGCTATGTACTATGTCCACAATGCCACACACATCCCAAAATTCCACAAGAATGTTAAAGGAATAGTTCACTGCAAAAGTGCAATATTACTTTACTACATTGATTAAAGGCTGGGACCTTAAGGAGCTATGCCTTACCTCCTGTTGTTCAGTTAATTGTTGGAGAGGCAGCAACAAAGATGGCAAAAGAGAGAATTAGGTGGAAATCCTACCTAAACCCACTTGATAAGTAAAATAAAACCCACTAAATGTCAATCTCCCATATGTCCTGAATCAAACAGTATGCCATATGCATGGGTGCAGGCAGAGACATAGCCACCAACTAGCTCAAATGGGGATGCATGCACTGCAGTGCAATTACAAGAAAAAAAATCCAAAAATGCCACAACCCACTCCCCACACTCACACATTCCCCCTTTTTTGTGGCATTTTAGTGAAAACTAGTTGGTACTGAGAGGCGCACATGTTTTTGCACACTTTACTGATCCTAAAAATTCAATTTGGTCTCTTTTTGGTACCTCTGCAAAATTTCCTAATATGGGCTTAGTTTCCCTCATTCACTGGAATAATAACCTGCATCTATTTTGCTAATTATAGCTTTATTTTCTGGAAAGATCTGTGGCCCTTTGGTCCTTTTTAAGTCACAGGTGTCAAACTCGCAGCCCTCCAGATGTTTGAAAAATACAACTACCAGCATTCCCTACCTACATACTGCAACCAGGGAATGCTGGGAGTTGTTGTTTTCAAACATCCTGAGGGCTGCGAGTTTGAAACCTCTGTTTTAAGTGGAGATCGTACACCATACAATCTGCGCCACTTAAAGGGTTAATAAAGAATTAGTCCATGAATTAGGAAAGACAATAAAGGTCCAATGCAGTAATGAAAGTGGCATTACTTACCTTTCAGAGATTCCAAGATGCAGTAAATCCCTTTGCGAGATTTACTGATTATGGTATCACAGTCAGGTGCTGTTTTGCTCTTTGTTAGCGGCCAATATGGCATCACCCCCTATATGTCTCAACCAGCAACAAGGGGTGTATTCCTCTGTAAATGTGCTAGTAAAATACACACAGATATAGGGAACAATGTTATATTTTGGCCAGAAAAACTTACCTGACCGCAATCCCGCAATGCTGTAAACCTCTTTGCGAGACTTACTGCATCATGGGATCCCGGTCAGGTAAGACATCCGGTTTATGGCTCCACTCA
The DNA here is from genome assembly GCA_019447015.1 of Hymenochirus boettgeri. Lineage (NCBI taxonomy): Eukaryota > Metazoa > Chordata > Amphibia > Anura > Pipidae > Hymenochirus > Hymenochirus boettgeri. The sequence continues at coordinate 256,778,871 of CM033469.1, read as the reverse complement.
ATAGACATTATGTTTCACACTACAAGGTAGCTCAAACCTTAACTTAAATGGGCTACGCTACGATATTTTCCAAAAAGTTTGAAAATGGTGCGGCATTGGCTTGATAATGTTTTAATACGAATGTTTTTAAGAATGAATCTTCTTTAGTATTGTGTGTTTTACAGGAGAGCAAGCCATGGCTGGTCAACTCACACGTGCAGTGTGATGTCATTTTAGAAAAAGCTCTTTCACCTGTGAGTAAACTGACATATTTGGAGAATTGTTCCATCATTAAATTCCTCAAGAAGAAAGGGAATAAGACAAAAGAAATCCATAATGCAAATTAGCATTGGCCAAGCAATTTAAAGGAGCATTAAAGATAAAATATAAATAAGCCTGACTAGATTGTATAACTAACCCACATGTGCTGCAACTGTCACCAGAAATCTGCAGCATAGATGAAGAATTACCTTTATTTCTGCAGCCCTTCTTCCAAGACTGTAACAATTGGCTTTCTGACTGCTCATTCTCCATTACATAGAATTCACAGAAGATATGAGGAGTCTCTCAGAAAAGTCACAGTAACAGTTTTCTGTGGTAGTCAGCTGTTGAAATTACAAATTGATCAACTAATCAATGAATAAACAATGAAATCACTGCATGAAGCTATCAATCAGAAAAACATATTTCTGGGTCCAAACAATGCCCTGCTCTCAGGGAATGTGGCTACATATATAATCACCAAACCAGACTAGGCATGCCCAGAAGAAATTTTGAGATCATTACGTGAGTAATTGAGGACCAAGTGTGACTTCTTTGGAGGATTAAATTTTGATATTAAGCTGTTTTTTTAACAAAGAAGATCAATGATTAAACAATATATATCAAGACCTAATTTAATTATACAATTATTGCTTTCAAGACTTTTACACATAAGCAGTTTGTGGTAATTATTGTAGGTTGGTGGCAACAATACTCTTTATTATGTCAATGTATTTTACTGTTCATTTTTACTCCCCTGCACTAAACATTCCAAGAATTTACTATTATTAAACCTTAACTATGGATGTTGATTTTATGTGTGCAATGCACGCTGGAGCCACCAAAGCTGTTCATTTACACATACATATTGTATAAAGCAGATCAGAAATACAGCGGCTAGAGGTTTCTGAAATAGCACAGCAGTTACAAACCATTTTTCTCGGTTGCTTTATTGTTTCTGTATAAATATGCGGTAAGCACCAACCTCAAATACTTTGACTTATAGGGTGTTTTGTAACGTCCAAGATTACAGTTTCAAAATGATCTGACTTCAAATAGTTTCTTACGTTTCTTTAAAAGCCTATAATTCATTTACAAGGATGTGTAATACATTATTTCCATTTTTTGCAAAGAACATCAAGGCTAATGAAACTAGGAACTCCCCAAGCTGCTTGTGCAAGCCTTATGCATCTTTTTAACTAACATTTGTTAACCACGGATTAACTAAGAAACCCATTGTAATTATGGTTGCTTTTTCATTTGTGGCTATCTGCATGAAGTCGTGGATCTTAAAATTACAAAATGACCACCCTTGAAAAAGGAGATTGAATTGGCTCCATCTCTCTGAGCACTACAGTTAGAAGATTATCCCGAAATAAAACCTTGTTGCAAAAGAGGTTTTTTTTTCCTTTAAGCTTCATAGTCACTTTCAGCTCTTTGGTTAGTTAGAGGTCAATAAAACACGGGTGGCCTTATAATAATGCTTTCCAGTTAAGTCGGATGTGTGGGGGTTCTTTTTAAGGAACTGTTTGAATTCCAAGAGTCTTTTCAGCAAGAATTCTCAGTGATTCTTTGTTATGGTATGACTAAAGTGTATTTGCTTCAAGGAAAAAGCTTAGTTATTCCTCTCATTAGAATAAAATGATTGTGCAGTAACAAATTACTTTATATTATAGCTTACTTAATAAATGCCTTTACCCTTATTAATTTGTTTGTGATTTTTCCAGATTATATCTTTTTGCAGAAAGCATGTATTAATTTGAAATGAGGTAGTTGAAAGCTATTACAGGGAGATGCAATATCAAGCACTAATGAGAAAATAAGCGCTAAAATCACGCTAACCTATGTACTAACATGTTAGCGAAGGTTTTGCACTGCCTGTACCATGTCGCAATTTTTTTCTTTGCGCAGCGCAAAGCGATGCAATAAATTTTGCGCTAGTTTTTTTGCACGATAATTAATGCCTCTTCAATGGTGTCCTTTCAATATGCACAAAAGGTCACAACTTACCGCTAGCGTTTTTGCAATGTATTAATGGTCGCAAAGTGGTTAATACATTGCGGGAACGAGTGCACGTAGGTTGCGATAGCAAAATATATTGCATCTCCCCCCTATGTGCTGAATCCTAATAAAACTAAAGGTTCATTTTTACCTTACTATTGACTGTTGTATTAAATGGCATGTCCACCCTAAAAATAAACTTTTGCCATATGGTAGGTGCCCCCCGCCCACCCTGAACTGGCGAGGTAGTTCTTTAAAAAATATTATTAGAATGCTTACAGACCCTTTTCTCCCGCGGCACATTGATCCAGTTCCCTGCTTGCTCAATCTTGCAAGCAGGGGCCTGACCGGCAGCCGCATCTGTGACATGCCCTTTAAAATACAGTAAGTATGATAAGCCATATAAGCAGTGGATGTAGTATACTTAGATTTTGTTAAAGCTTTTGATACTGTGCCACACATGCAACTTGTATATATAAACCTTGGTCAGGTGGCCTGGCAACAAAAACATTTGTAAATGGGTGTGGCAGATGAGATTCAGTGTTGATAAATGTGAGGTGATGCATAGCAAGAAGTTGCCATGTATAAAATGGTTTATAGATTCAAGGGAGAAAAATATTCTCTCTCTTTACAAGGCACTGGTAAGGCCTCATTTGGAATATGCGGTGCAGTTTTGGAATCCCATATACAAAAGGGACATCTTGGAAATGGAAGCAGTTCAGAGAAGGGCAACTAAAATAATAAAGGGAATGGAGGGGCTTGACTATGCAGGCAGATTAGACAACTTTACACTGTTTTCATTGGAGAGGCATAGATTGCACTGGGATATAATCACTTTATACAAAAATATTAATGGGCCATACAATAAACTCTCTGGTGCATTTACACCAATAGGTAATTTCAAAGGACCTGTGGCCCGAAAACCTCAACCCCGCAAGGTTTAAACCACTGAAAGATGTCACCAAATGTACTTACCAGCCTTCGTTCCCTCGTTACCTTCTGCTTGTCTATTTTTTTTTTAAACTTACAAGAGGTTATTATTTTGCAAAGATTACTGCACTTCTAACCAAAAATGCAATGCCATTATATAAAGCTGTTATTTTATAAAGGATTGAACACATTATACAAGGTTTCAATGCCTGTTGGGTCCTATGCATTTTCTGCTTTTCACAATCGTTTGCGGTTATTTGTTAGGGATTAAGCCCTGTTTGCAGATAAGTAAGGAAATGCAAGAGTAAAATTGTCTAGCTTTAACCTAAAACACAGCCCCAATAGGATTTCAAGAAAAAAACTGTGTTGTCAAAAATGGTAGCATGATAGCTTTACCTTTAAAAAACAAAATAGTAACACAAATACTAGAGACAACCATATGGATAGAATATTAACTACTTTAATTATTCAAAAAAAAATTCCCCTTAAAAATGAAAAAAGAAATAGGTAGTAATGTTTTTATGTAAACATCGAGGGCATGTTCTTATGTTTAACCACAGAACAAGGGTTGTTGAAATAAAGCCTATATTATATAGACACTGTTATTCTCACAATGATTATTGTAAATTCATGTGCTAGTAATCACATCCTTCTGATGGCTAACATTATTTAAAATTGAAGAAAATATGTTGGTTTTGTAGACACCATTATTCCGTAATCAGAGAAAAATAAAAGGGATGCTCATGACTAAACAGTCACTTAAAAATTCAATAATGTGCACAAGAAAGCAGCCAGGCTTACAATGATTACGTTTATTGCTGGACTTTGATGTTTATTACAGTTGATCTCATATAACAAACCAAAAAGGACTACTGGAATCATACATAGTTTCTGCTAGGTAGGATAATTCATTCAGTATGCCATCATGAGTTATTATCTTTTATATATTTTATATATATCTTTTTAATATGTACTTCCCACAATGTTTGACTTATTCCATCACTTAAGAACTTTGTCAGTAATGTAGATATTTTTCCACATTGAATGACTTCTGATAGACCCTATTGTTTTTGCTTCGGCAGTGAAATTTATCAAAAGACTTTCAGACCACAAGTATTGATGCTCTGCATTATTCCACAGGTGCAAATAATATTTCCATTTTTTGAAGAGCACTGTCTCTGTGGAGTCAATAACTTTATGTAATATGCTGGATGAAATAATTAAAGCTGGGGTTTGACCCTTTATCGCTAATGTGCGTACCAGTTTCCAGTGTTCCCGAGGGCCGGCAAAGGTTCAAAGACCCATACATGCACAAAACCTTTTTTGAAATTTATTTATCTATATTAATTAATTTGGCTTGAAAAATCCAAATTAATGTTCTTTCTTCCGTTTTTTCTGCTTTTTTTGGACCGTATCTCCTCCCACAGTTTTTGAGGTAGAGACAGGAAATTCGGTACAGACATGCGGAGCATATAGGAGAAGTGTACTATCTTCTAGCTAAGGAATCCACGAAAGCGTTATGGCATTATCTGCGAATTTCCGGACATTTTTCCCCTATAATGGTAACAATCCTCAAATGTGGATATTTCAAAACAGTTTGTTTCATGGTCATAAATACAAATGGTGATACCCCCAACCCCCCACACAGACACAGGTATACCCACCTACTGACCTACCTTTCCATTCCCATGGAAGCCATATTTAAAGGGTAACTAAAGTCAAAAAAACTAATTTAGATTTATTCTCAATAAAAGATAGTTTTATGGTTGTAAACAGAATAAAAGATACCCCCTCAACCAGACCCAGGTACACACACCTACTGATCTACTTATCCATTACTGGGGCAGCCATACTTAAAGGGGGAAAAAAAATTTGATCAATAATCAAAAAAGTTTGTTTTTTTAACCCCTTCATTGGCATTATTGAGTTTTAAAATCTGCAGCACAAACACACAAATTCCCTTCCAAAATGTGGCCTTTCAAGTCAAATTCAAAGTTTATACTTAAACTTTCCCTTTCTAGTTATATATGTAATGTGAAAATGCTTGGAATATAATTTCATTGTTAACATATTAAAGGGGATGTATACTGAAAAAATTACTCGGCTCGTCTTAATAAAAAACTAAATACATGTAAGTAGCTAAAGGAATAAATGGTATAATAGAATTATACTTTTCAGTAATGGGCAATTTGTTCAGTGTCCATACCCTTTAAACAGAAATCAGATAACATTCCAATAAGCCTTTTGTCAAGGAGAAGAAACCTACACAAACTCACAAGCAAGGCAGCAACGATAATACAGCTCCCAAAATGTCCATGACTGCTTGGCTGAACACAACCAATATTCATTAGTTTTATGCATGAACGTGCAACTGAAAAAAGTGAAAGGGAGTCATCTGCACTTACTGCGTATTTATTTGCGATTGCCTAGTTAAATAATTCAGTTTCTATTTTAGTAGCGTTTTTTATTCATTAGTGGTTTTAGTATAAAACGTTGCCGTTATTTTGAAATACTGAACACTGGGTATATTATTACATTCTATTACATGATAAAGTACAGAGTGCTTTTGTACAAGGCAATGTTTGTGTTTAGACCACAACAGACACATTGTGCTTCTATTTTTAAACAACTTCACCCTTACAGTAAAATTACCCACAGATCTGTAGATCTAGTGAAATGTAGTGAAATAACATTTAAATAAACCTGGCACATAAATAAATCAATGTATATACAGTGTGAGTTATTGCATTTCCTTCTGTGACAGTAATGTATTTAGAATTTAATTAATGCGGCAAAGAACATAAAATGTAACTGTGTGAATTCTAATAGCCTCTTTAGAAGAGTTAATAGTTGGAGATCAAGAATCGTTCTTTTGATAGGAGAGGACAGAGCAGAATAGAAATTTCTAAAACTCCTGTCAGAATTCAATTGCTAGAAAGAAATTCAGCGACTTCAGGAAAACCATTCAATGGTGGAAAGTGAGATCACTTCGTTAGGAAATGACTGCAGGGGGTGTCTGCAGGAGAAAATTAGGCACAACAAAAATGTAACTGATCACTATATCCCTACAGAGCAATATGTGAATGATGTTTGTTTACATGCCTGTAAAATATTTTATTTAGCAGTGACAGAAATGGCTATTTCGGTAACTGTCATACATTGGCATCTGATTTCTTCCAGAGTTTACACAGTTCTGGAAACTCTTGGTGTCTACTATAGAAGGCAAAATATAAATTAGGGAAAGTAAACATATATTAATAAATGTCAGACTGATGAAATGACAGACAGTAGAAAACACATATTGACAATACAGTCTAATGCTTATATATTTTAAGGGTATTTCCACTGCTTAAATTTTTTTTTGTAGTTTTATTGAAGAATGGGAGGTAAAGGAGCTATGTCTTACCTCCCGTTCTTCAATAAAACCTGCAGGAGCCGGGAGAGAAGGTAAGGAACATGATCATTCGCTTCTCCGCCACGTCCTCTGACAGGTCCCAACGGACTCTGTACTCTATGCGCATGTGCAAGTGCGATGCGTATAGAATACAAAATCCGTCGGGACCTCTTAGACTATACGGCGGAGGAGTGAGAGATCGGGTAAGTAGCTTACCTTCTCTCCCGGCTCCTGCGGTTTTATTGAAGAACGGGAGGTAAGACACAGCTCCTTTACCTCCCATTCTTCAATAAAACTAAATAGCAAAAAAAATTTTAAGCAGTGGAGATACCCTTTAACTTTTGTAAAACTATTATGACATAAAGTAATATATATACACACAGAGCCAATAATAATCAACCTAGTCCGACAATTCTTTTCTATTTGAAAAGTGATTTTATTGATTGGTTGTGGGTGCTTGAGGAAACTATAATAAAAATCCAACCATTTCAAAGGTGCAAGAGCAAATATACCACCCTGCCAAAAGTCATTTTAGGGAGGGTACCCTGAATAAGCACCCACCCCCTAAAGCCCCACCCCAAGATTAAGGCATACTCCATGCGTACAGACGCACACATGTATACAGTCAGACACACATGCATACAAAGGCATGCATCCCAACAGACACATACTCAGATACACATGCATACAACAAGTCAGGTCACCATTAAGTGTTTCTGTCACTTATTAAAAACTAAAAAAAACTCTGACACCATTGTGCTGCCTCACTCTAATTTAAAACAACACATTTCAGGGAGATTGTATATAATTTTAGGGAGTCAGGGAGCTTCCGTTAATATTAGGGAGACTCCCTGAACCTTAGGGAGAGGTGGGTTGCCAGCAAGAGGTTGACAGAAAGTATATGCAGGTGTTAAAAATACTGAGACCCCTACTGGTGAAATGGTTTATGCACACATTTAAAATTGGCATTAGAATGTGTTAGCATTTTGAAATTATAACATTTACCTTTTTAATACAAAAATGCCTCCAAGGGAATTATTAAGGTTAAGCTCATCTTAATCAATAAAATATTTTGAGTTAATCTGTTTTCCTTTGCATAGTGCATAATGTACCTGCTCAGAGTGACATCAGACCAATAACAGTAAAGATAAAGGAAACAAGGTTTTAAAGATGTCCCATGGGGGCTGCCATCTTTGCTCCTCCTCATATTCTCACTGGGTATCACACATGCCCAATAGCAATGACTTAGGGACTGAGGATAAATAGCAATCTCATATCTATTTTGCAGTATAGACACTTATTAATCAGAACTAATTAATACTGCACCTGCATTAAATTAGAAATACTAATGCACTTTTTTTAATGTGCTCTAAAACTGCATATCGATTTTAAAAGCTAATATTTAAACGAAATATTTCTAAAGTATAGTTACGGCTTGTTGTAAGCTGAACATTGTTTTCTGTGTCCCTGGTTAAAAATACTGTGTCCCTGGTTAAAAATACCCACCAACAATCACCTTTAAAATGTGCTGAATGTCTGTAGCCCTGTAATTAGTTTATTTCCTCTCTTTAGGTGGTATATCAGGATAGTAAAGACGTTATACAGGCCCTGAACAGCACAGCAGTATAGATATAGCTAGGACCCTCACAACGGTACTCCTGAGTTCCCCAACTAAGATGAAACCCTAAAGGAGGTAACCCAAAAAGAGCTACCCCACAAGAGGTAAGAAAACCAAAAAAAAAAAAACTGTTTACTCAGTGGGTAGGACCCAAACAGACAATAATATATATATATATATATATATATATATATATATATATATATATATATATATAATTTATTACATGCACATAAATAAAAGAGCACTACACAAATAATGTGAGCTGGCCTGCTTGCTCAGTAAAAATCATAAAAATGGCATGCTAACAGGTAGATTCAATAAAAGTTCCTATTGGTTCAAATGGTGCTAATTTTGCCCCAACCAATCAGATCTTATTTAACATTTGAAAGCTTACATCTGATTGGTTGGGGCAAAATTAGCACCATTTTTAACGATATATATACTTTTATTGAATAACCCTGAAAGTCTATAAAATAGCAAAAGAGAAAATGCACAAAATATCAATCTTAAAACACTGCCTATAGGAGTCTAGAAAATATCACTAAAAAAGCAGCTACGACCAAGCGGCATAAAGTTCAAGTCTGGGCACAAGAGATCCATCTGCAGAATAGGGGATCCACCTGGACCGAGTCTATCCACAAGGACCAAAAAACACAATTCCACTCAATCAAGGAGCGTGAAATCATATATATTTATATTTTTATCATTGTCTATTCCTAAGCAGGTAGGGGTATGCAGGTACAAAGAGCAATGAATCCAGTGCTTTTCACTTTTCCAGTCTCCACCATGCTGGATAATCAAGTCCATAAACAAGCAGTAAAGTGTAGTAGCAATAACCCAGGACTGTAGCTGTGTGAAACAAGAATTTTATTTAACACAGAAACATGCATGCTACATGTTTCGGACAGGAGTCCTTTCTCAAGCACCTAGTGGGTCCTGCCCACAGGGTACACAGTTTTTTCAATGATGTTTATAAATTGTGTCAGATTAATATCAAATATGCTGCAACTTATTCAATATTGTACAGGAACCTACCCTCCAACATTCCCTGTTTAAAAGGTATATTTATAGAAACAACATGGTACAGAGCTGCAGAGGGGTAAAGTGAACCTGATCTTATTAATATTCCCCACAACATCCCCCCCCCATGGTCCTGGTTAATGATTGAACTACCTTCCAGCATTCCTTACTGAACAGAGTTACTTAAGTGTTAACAAGTTGCACATTTCTGGTCAGCAATAAGCTAATAATGTTATGATAATACTTTGGTGATTGAACTACAACTCCCATCATCCATTATCAGACAACCAGTTTGATTTTGAAATAGTATGGCATATGGCATATTTTAGGGCAGCAATGAATAAAAGGTATTAAAACTGCATTTTTCAGTAATCAATATGTAACAACTAAAAAAAACATATTTGTAGCCAAATTGTGGAACTACAGGTCTCATCATCCCATACCACCTGGTTAAAGGTATCTCCCAAATTGCAAAAATTATATAATGTAAGGGGACCTCCATACAACCTTAACAGCCAGCATGAAAAGTGTAAAATCAGACCAGAAATATACTTACCCACCTTTGTTTCCTCGGCCTCTGCCTTTTCTTTTACTTCCAGAATTGGAGTAACAGAATGGGCTGAACCGGCAGGCATCTATGTGATTGGCTGAGAGTCAGCTAATCACAAATGTACCTGCAGGTTAGTAAAGGAAGCCAAGGGAACGAGGTCGGGTGTGTATTTCTAGGCTGATTTTAACAATGTAAAGCTGTCGGTTAGGGTTGGAGGAAAGTCCCCTACATTACGCGATACTTAAATTGTGGGATTACAAGTGTAATGAAGCGCTGAGGGATCAGAACGTTGGGAGTGAAGAAGTGTGTAGAGCTCCCCTGCCCATGCCAGAGTCCTCTAAGAGGACAGGGAAGTGGCAGATATTGACATCTCCCCTCACAACACATTGCTAATGGGACTCTTCATGCAAGGTGCACCCTCCTGAAATATCTCACTTAAAGACCAATTCACGGTTTTCCCCTGAAGCGCAAGGGCTTCCTCAGGGGCAAAGGGTCACATATGAGCTGCCCTTATGAGACAGCTCATATGTTGCTAATGGTTGTTATTTATTTATTTACTCTTATATACCTGTGGTTGCACTGCACTTTATATAGTATGGGTAGAAGTGGAGGGGGATAGCTGGGAGTATTCATACATTGTGTTTTATCCATGTTATGGTGTTACTATTACCCTTATATGTTGATGCAATTAAACATGCATATTTATTTGATTGACTATACAAGTGATTGTGCCTGTTTCAAGGGTCTTTGCACTGGGGGTTCTCTAGTTATCCCTGACTGTGTTCTATCCTTGAAGCCTTATGGTGATTCCTACACTGAAATTCCCCTTTAAATAAAAAGCAATTCCCATGTTGAATGTAAATGGGTGTAAAACTGTGAAGAGTGGGTGAAATGTGCATAGTAAACACACTTGTTTGGACTGCTGTATCTTGATGAGTGGAATAACACAGAAACAGGGAAAAGCCCAGCACAGTGGGCTTGATGAATTCAGCTCTTAAAAAAATACAAAAGATGCTTTAACATTAGATTACAGGATAAACTGTGAATACCTATGGGGTCTCAGGAGGCGTTATGTATGATGACATTATCCCTTTAAATTTTATTACCAGATTTGCACCTACATTGAAAAGTTTTTTTTCTCCTTTGCAGGTTAGAGATATTCATGAAATGTGTGTTTACTTTGCTGCTAGTTTTTCAGTTCCATTAAACATGGAAATTGAAACAGAATCACCTGAAAATTGGCAAAATGCTGTTATTTTTGGCAGTTTTTCTTCTTTCTGAGTTGGACCCTGCATTTGTTTGGATTATATGTAAGAAATAGCATCAATTGAGATGCAGAGTTAAACCATTGCTAAAGGGTAAAAACCCACCCGCCCAAAATCATGGAAATTATGGCAAATTTTGATTGTCCTTTTAATGACTTTAGGGATAGAATACTATATTAGTATTCAATCACAAGAATATCAATAATAGAAAAAGAAGCCTTGCTTTGTAGAAGCTGACAGCCAATCCTGTTACAGCACAGAGATCATCCCTCCCTCTGACACAGAACAGAGATTTCAGTACAGTTTTTGTGTAAAAACATTACAAATGCTCCTGTCCCTAACAATGATAAATTCAATTGCTTTTCTTACTTCTCAAAAAGTAACATTTGCAGTTTATTTTTTAGCTAGAATGGATGTAAGTTACATAATATTAACATTTATTTAAAAAGTCTGGCAAATCGATCTAGCAACCTCATGTACCCTGTCTTGCTAAAAAGATAGCTTTCTACCACTATACCACGAGATACCAAGAGATGCTTGGTGGGACATAAGTATAAGTAGAATATTTATCTTTTGCTAGGAAAATAATGTTTTAAAAAAAGTAATTCTGTGGATGTGAACCTTGTGACCCAATGGTCTGTGTTTCTAAAACCAGCACTTTAGCAGTGAGCCACCATTGCACACGCAGAAAATGACAGGACCACAGAACTGGAGTACCCCCCTGAGCGCAGAGTCTAAGTGTCCCTGAGGTCTTATCCAGAGCCTCTGATGGTGAGGATGTTGCTCTGTTTAGGGACACCAGGTTGTGACCCCTGGGAAAACCCCAAGGGCCAGAACCCACGATGCCGGGAGGAGAGGTACTAAGGAAGCCTACAGGAGAGATGAGAGAACTCACTTGGCAGACAACAGGTAAGAGAGATCGATGAACGGGTTGATGGTCAATGCTGGCATCAGGTAAGATTGGTCTGTAAACAGGCCCCAGCCCCCACACACTTGTAAATATAAGGATCGTAAGGGCTGGGGGAAGGTAAACTTGGTCAATAAACAGGCAGAAGGTTAGCAACAAGAGATCACAAGGATTTAAGTGCAGGAATACAGCAGGACAGGAGCTGAGTGCACTTAGAACACTCGAGATCAATGGGGGAGTTTCTGCAGGAGCCAAAAGCAAACCATAAGCTTCCCCACGGGCAACCTCCAGATGCGCTTAGGACTAGGTTTCTCAGACTGAAGCTGGTGAAAGATCTTAAGGTAAGCTTGTGAAGGTTCTCATTCATCCAGGTCATGGTATATCTGTTTTTTTTTAGGATCAGTAAAGTGTGCAAAATCACATCTGTTGTATTCAATTAGATCAACTGGACTTGAAGTTTAGTTCTTGAAGACATTTCGCTAGTCATCCGACTGGCTTTCTCAATTCAGAAGGACTTGTACAAGAATCTGTGGCAATTATGTACCCTGGAAAATCCCAATTAGCATATCACTGCCAGGTATTAAGGGTGTGATTGCATAGTGACTAAGAGGTGTTATAGGAATGCCCAGGGTAAGGTGTCAAAACAGCATTGTACAGGGCAGACAGTTGGTGCCGAACCCCCCACCTCAGACTACCATGCTAAGGTGACCATGCTCCTGGCCAATAACAACACATATGAGGCTTTAACAAGGGATCCCACCAGACGTTACAAGAAAAAGGTCATAGACTTACTACAACAGCTTCAAAAGCATAAAGCCATTGATCGAGCAATGTATCATCGCCTCTACCCTGGTGAGGTACATCCATGCATATGTGGACTCCCAAAGATACATAAGGAAGGGGCACACTAAGTCAGCAGCATCAACTCTGTAACATACAAGGTGGCAAAATACCTAGCCAACATCTTAGGACCATTGGTGGGAAGTTCTAAGCATCACATCCAGAACTCTCAGGATTTCGCCAACAAGATTGAAGATATAGTTCCTCGGTGCAGAAGAAACTATGGTGTCCTATGATGTGACATCTCTCTTCACCTGTATACCCACCAAGGAGGCTGTTGACATGGTGAGAAAACGGCTAGACCAAGACAGCACTCTTACCAGCAGAACTGATCTCAACCCAGAACAGGTGTGTTCTGGGTTGTGCCTAAATACCACCTATTTCAAATACAAGGGTAAGTTCTATAAGCAAAAACATGGATGTGCTATGGTATCTCCAGTTTTACCCATTGTGGCCAACCTTTACATGGAGGAGGTAGAAAAACAGGCGCTTAATACCTTTAAGGGCATAGCACCCAGCCAGTGGTTCAGATATGTGGATGACACCTGGGTTAAAATCCACCAGAAGGAAGTACAAGCTTTCACAGAACACATTAATGCGGTGGACCAAAACATTAAATTCACAAGGGAAGAGGTACAAAACAACAAACTGGCTTTCTTGGACTGCTTGGTAGAAGTTAAGGAAAATGGTAAACTGGAAGTAGAGGTTAACAGAAAACACACACAGATCAGTATTTGATGTTTGACTCCCACCACCCTTTAGATCACAAGCTGGGGGTCATCAGAACCCTGCAACACAGAGCTGAGAACATCCCACTAGCACAGAGGCGAAGGCTAAAGAAATGAAACATCTCAGAGGAGCCCTTAAAACTTGTGGATATCCAGACTGGGCCTTTGTCAAAAGAAGTAGAATGAAAGAAAAGAACACATATACCAACAGTGAAGGGGAAAAGCAAGTCAGGAGGAAGAACATTGTCATGCCATATGTAGCAGGGGTCCCCGAGAAATTAAAAAGAATTTTCAAAAAACACCGTATCCCTGTCTGCTTTAAACCGAACAACACACTGAGGCAGCAATTGGTACATCCGAAAGACCCAATACCGAAACACAAGAAAAGCGACATCTTATACGCAGTGCAGTGAAGACTGCTCTGATTTGTATGTGGGGGAGATCAAACAGCAACTGCATTAACGTAAGAGGCAGATGGAATCCCCTTCATGGGAAAAAAATGAGGCATCTTGGTAAGACAATCTATAACTAAAAACTATTAGAACTGGATAATTCGACAATAAAATCCATGCTCAACATACCCCAAGGACATGAAGGGATCGGAAGAGGATTTAGTAAGCCCCAGAGTCTTTAGGAGCATTATTGCAAGCACATGTTGTACATGAGTATAAAATAAAATTCCTAGTTAGAATGTGTATAGTCTTGGAAAAACCAAAGAGCCCTGAAAGTTGATGGTTGTGACGGTGTTGGTTGGAGAACTGGAAGCCTGACTCCTTCCAGAACAACGATAGAAAGATAGAGTACAAAATGTATTGTCAAAAGAATAGTATCAGAAGGAAAAGTAGTGGAGGCGTCCACAAATTTGCTGCAAAATACACCTGCTTTGCTGGAAGGTAAGTAATATGAAAGTTGAATTGAGCATAGAACAATGCCCATCTAGCGTGATGTAGATGGCTCACACCTTCTAAAAAATAACTCCAATGCTATCTTTATAGCTAATACTTGATCTCCGACATCCTAATTGCGCTCGGAGTAGAGATAGACTAGAACCGAACTCGAGTTCAAGCCGAACTATAACAGATCGGACGGATCCGAACTTTTCAAACTATTCTGGATTTTGAACTTTCGATGATTATCGAATTTTAGATAATTATCGAACGTTCAAACTGAGATCCCTCAGCTTTAGCGAACAATCAGGGAGATGCAGTACAAAGCGATGCAATAAATTTTGCGCCGATTTTTTCTCTAGCTTTTTGCAGAACAATTAACTCCTCTTCAATGGTGTCTTTAAAATACACACAAAAGGTCACAACTTACTGCTACCGTTTTCGCAATGTATTAACAGTTGCAAAGTGATTAATACATTGTGGAAACGAGTGCAGGTAGGTTGCGATAGCGAAATATATTGCATCTCCCCCAATAACCCTAGAATGTGCTGTTTGATAACAATCGAATGTATCGTTTGATTTGGGTAACCCTCAAATGTAGTATTCGATATTGCTAACCCTTGAATGTAGCGTTCAGTAACCCTCAAATGTAGTGTTTGATTTCGCTGACCCTCGAAAATTCAATGGGGAAAGTTTGTTAGTGTTTAAACAAGTTTTGGTGATATGGACATGTTCCCCTGACCATTTTCCAGGTCCCAGAGCCATTTACATCAAAGGAACTGTAAACTTAAAAAAATAACAGGGAGATTCAATAAAAGTTCTTATTGTTTAAAATGGTATAATTTTGCCCAAACCAATCAGATCTTATTTAACATTTGAAAGCTAACATCTGATTGGTTGGGGCAAAAATAGCACCATTTTAAACGATAAGAACTTTTATTGAATAACCCTGTAAGTGTTTGCCAATCGTTTCTATTATTCACAGGGAGGTGAGAATGCTTATTCTCACCTTCCTGTGAATAATAGTTTGCTCAGGGGACACAGTGGCACTTACCTTAACTGAAGCTCCACTTGCAGGTCCTTCTGAACTGACAGCCGCGCTGTCCTGCTCTCCCGATCGCGTGCCTATCTTTTGTATTGGCGCGTATGCGCCAAAGATAAGCCCGTGGTCGGGAGACAGGGGCAACGCGGCTGTCAGATCGGAAGGAGTGTGTGGAGCGCCAGGTAAGCTAAGTGCCACTGTGTCCCCTGAGTAAGCTATTATTCACAGGGAGGTGAGAATAAGCATTCTCCCCTCCCTGTGAATAATAGAAATGATTGGCAAACACTTGTTTTTTAGGTTTACAGTTCCTTTAAGTTACCATTGCTATTTTAAATGTATTTAATCTGAACTTTTCAAATTATTTGTCCCCATTGACTTGGGGATGGGTCAATGGGGACACTTTTACTGAAGTTTGGCAGTTCGAAAATGAACCAAACTTTAGGAAGTTTAGTTATCTCTTGCCCGGAGAGGGATAGCTTTCGATCGCTCCAACAGCAAATTCATAACCATCAACAAGGACAAAAGGTAAGAAGGGATCAGGATGTACAAGTACAGGAGCTGAAGAAAAGGTGCTCTTTTAGGCAATCGAAAGATTTCTAAGTGTTTTCTGTCCAATAAAAGGGAGTCTGGGTCTCTGTAAGCTGGGTAAGAGATAGGATGATATAGAAGTGTCTGATAAAAGTTCGCAAACCCTATAAATCGTTGAACATTCTTGCGGGTATAAGTGGTACTGCCCAGTCAAGAATAGCAAAGATCTTCTGCAGATCCATGGCCAGACTTTGGGAAGATAAGATGAAACCCAAGAAATATATAGTTGACATTTCAAATTCACATTTAACAAGGGAGCGATGTTCTTCAAAGAAAATATAAGATATATATCATAGAGATAAGCAACCATGAAGTCATCCACAATGTCCTGGAAAATATCATTAACAAAGTGCTGGAACGTTGCAGGGGCGTTGCATAAGCCAAACAGCACAACCAAAGTGCATTTTCTACTCATCTCCCTCACGGACCCAAATTAAATTGTAGGTCCATCATAAATCCAGTTTTGTGAAAACTGTAGCAGATCTGACATCTGGTAGAGGGTACAGATTCTTAAAGGTTACTTTATTCAGGGCTCTATAATCAATGCAGGGGTGAAGAGAGACTTCTATCTGCTAACTAGATAAATAAAGGAACAGACTTCTCATGAAGAGGTAACTGCAGATCTTCATGGCTTCATGTATGAAACAACTGCAGGCACCGTAGTCGATAATAGCTTCAACCTCAATTGTTTGGTAGGGGTCAGGAAGTAATAGGCCAGGGACTTAAATGCTTCATCATAAAGCACCACTCCCGACAACGTGGCGCTCCAAGTTCGAGTTTTCGAGATTCTGTTTTTCCGGACATGCACGAAGAACCCTCAAGACCAGTGGGTGAGTTTCAGCAGGAGCCATTCACGAACCATAACAGGATTAGTACACAGATTTTCTTTTTTTTTAAAAAAAGGGAAGTCTATAAGGAAACCAATCTTAATTAGTAAATATTAATTATGTATGCAGATTTTCTTCCTATTTTTGTACTGCCGAGCCACACACTTTGGACATGTACCAGTATAGTTCATCAGCGACATAACAAAATCTTATTGTTTTGAATTAAATGAGAAAGCCAACCAATAACTACAAGCTTCATGAAATAAGAAATCAGATCTACATTATTGCCATAATTGCCATGGGCTAAACAACTGTGGACCACCCAAGGCGATGGCGATGAAGGGCTAGAAAAATGAGACAATGAAACAGAAGAGGAAAAAAAAAAAAAGAATTGTGGGTTGAATGATGAGAAAAGGTGAGAATAGCTAAAGTAAGGGAGATAGGGTACAGTGTGTTGCAATTCATTATTTGAGTATAAGGTACAAAAATACTTTGGTAGCAAATAAGAAAAGGAATTGTTGGTTCTAGTTCAAGAATTCTATCAGATACCAAATACAGAAAGCAGGCACAAACAGTGAACTTCTGCGGAGCTTCACTGAACTCTTCTGATAATGAACATATCTGGGGACAATAGGTGGTTGTTGTGGGTGGCCAGTTTGGGAAACGTTGGATTTAAATAAAAAATATACAATTTTTTCTAAACACTGGAATTTATCAAGTTTTGGTAATTTGAAGAAACTGAATTTTATTGAAATATACCATTTCCTTTCTTCACCATGGGTTAGTGCAGTCCACTTTCATCTGATTGGAGTGCCGCAGATTAATAGCACAGGCAAACTTTTGCACTTTTTATTGCATCAGCACCTAGTTTCTTAAATTATAAAAATTAAAAAATCTTCCTAAATTACAGATAAGCAAACTGTCATCAAATGGACACACAAGTCAGTGGTCCAACAGAAAACTGGCTGCTAAATAAATATCACATCGCTTCTAATTGGTCCGGGTAATAGTGTTTTCTCAGCCCCATCAGCACTTTTGCAGAAATTCTAGACATTTTTAAAGGGTATCTTCACTGATAAAAAAATCAATTAAAAAAATAATTGCCATTTAGTTTTATTGAAAAACGGGAGTTAAAGGAGCTGTGTCTTACCTCCTGTTCTTCAATAAAACCTGCAGGAGCCGGGAGAGAAGGTAAGCTACTTACCCGATTGCTCGACACTCCAGCCGCGTAGTCTGACAGGTCCCAACGGACTTAGTATTCTATGTACATGCGCAAGTGCGATGCACATAGCATACATAGCTTGGAGGAGCGAGCAATGGGGTTAGTACCTTACCTTCTCTCCCGGCTCCTGCAGGTTTTATTGAAGAAAGGGTGGTAAGTTTTATTTTTTTTTATCAGTGGAGATACCCTTTAAAGAAAAGAGCGAAATTCTGTGATGCTGCCTTCCTTTATTTCTGGTTTTCTTATAAGTTTTCTTATATACACTGATACACTTCTACATATACATTGGGGCTTGAGGCAAAGTCGTGCTAGTGAGAAACAGTTCTATTTTATTTCTACATGAAAGATTTTTTTGTTTTTGTTGTTGTTTGTTTGTCTTATTATGCTTAGGGCTAGGCCCCTTTGCTTCTTTTGAGAGGGTTTTCTATTCCTTGAGACTGGGGAAAAAATAGGACAGCTATAATGGCAGAGAAGGAAAAGAATAATCAGGGAGATTCAATAAAAGTTCTTATTGTTAAAAATGGTGCTAATTTTGCCCCAACCAATCAGATGTTAGCTTTTAAAAATTAGATCTGATTGGTTGGGGAAAAATTAGCACCATTTTTAACGATAAGAACGTTTATTGAATAACCCTAAATGTGTTCACAATATATATCCTATATAATAAAACCCTAAATGTGTGTCTCTGAGTCCGTGTGTGTGTCTTTTGGCTCCTGCGCATGTGCGTGCATAAATGAGATATGCGGAAATGGCACATTAGGAAGCGCATGACCGGACCTAACGTTTATATAAAGGGCATGTCCACCCCATTAACTACGTTTTGATGTAGTATCCCTCCCCCAACCGCCATATTAGTTTTTGCAGAAACTCCCCCCAAATTGTACTTACCTTACCTCTTTCCTCTGACGATCTGTCCCGGCCCTCTGCTTGCATGAAACTGCAAGCAGGGGGCCAGACCGGCAGCCGCATTCGTGATTGGCTGAGAGTCAGCCAATCACAGATGTGGCTTTTGGCTATCCAGAACGCCCGGGGAAAGAGGTAAGGTAAGTACAATTCAGGGGAGTTTCTGCAAAAACGAATATGGCGGTTGGGGCTGGGGGGGGGGAGCCCTACACTACACCAAAAAGGATTTGTGCTAGGGGGAGGGAGAGAAGTTTTTGGGACTTTGGAGGGACATTACAGGAGAACCATTTGGAGCTGGGATGTAAGGTAAGGATTTTATTACACTACACAGTAAAGCCAGAAGTGGGTTAAATTCTAGTTTTGGGGGTGGACATGCCCTTTAACTGTGTAGTATATATATATTAGCAAAAGTGTGCCCATTGGTGCACAGTGGAAATTATGTATGTATGTTTTGCTATGTGTGGATGCAGTGAATATAGAATTTTTACATTAACTGTTACTCAAACAGTCACCAGCATCCAGGGGAACCAAATAAGGTAATCCTGCAGGTCTGGGAATAGACCCAGGCAATCCTGCCACACGGTGTGGTTCAAACTAAACAGCTCCATTGGGTGACCAGAGACCCTAATCAGAATCCAGATAAACATGCTATGTTCATACTTTTAGTATTCACCAATGCATGTTCCACATTTAGAGCTGTTTATATTATGACTCAGGAGCACAGGATACTGATTAGCTTTATAGATTAAGGTGGGGTGCTAAAGGTGCTAAATGCTCCCCACAAAGTATAAATATAAAATGAAATAGAGTCTTCTTGTAAAAAAAGGTACCTCATAGCCTCATGTTATAATAGCATTGCCCTAATAATCTAACATATAAACACGTACTTCTCACTGACCTTTCACATGTTTAAAAACTACAACTCCCAGCATTCTCTGCTACCATTAAGTTTCTCCTCCATTGGCTAGTGAATGTATGCAGATGCAATACAGCCTAAAGATAGTGCATGGGTGTTAAACGTTTCACATGTTTAAAAACTACAACTGCCAGCATTCTCTGGCTGCAAAGAAAGCTGGAAAATTTTGTTTTCATACATCCTAGAATAAAGCCATTTTTCTTGCTTTAGTGATTCCTGCATAAGGACTTTAATATGCAAATAATCCATCTGCCCTTCCCTTACACCCATAGCTATTACACTATTGGCCTAGGGAAGGATTATTTAGGTCATGTCAGGCAGTAGGAGTTATGAACCTTACCAAACTTGCCCTCCCTTTCCTATTGCATCTACTTGCCAGCTAGCAGCTAGAATCCAGAAAAAAACTGCAGATCTGAGAATAGTCCCAGACAAACTTGCCACAATGTGCAGTTCAAACTAAACACCACCATTGGGTGACCTGTGACTCTAAACAGGATTCAGATTAACATGCTAGGTTCATATTTATTAGTAATTACCAAAGCAATTTCCAGATTTACAGTTGCTATGGGGTTAGGACTTGGGAGCACAGGATACTGGTTAGCTTTATAGGCTATGGTGAGGTGGGGTTAAAGGAGCTAAAAGCTCCCACGGAGTATAAAATGAATTACAACCTTCTTATAACAGAAGGTACCTCACAGCCTCATGTTATTATAATAGCATTGCCCCAACAATTTAACATATAAACACATATTTCTCATTCCCAGGTTACCAAGAGAAATGGGTGGGGACATGCAAAGTCCTTTCTATACTCTTTCATACAGATCTAGCTGAAAAACTTGCTTCAGAGCACTTTTTATTAACTGATAAGTCCTTAGCCTTTTGCTTAGTGGTAAAGCCACTGAAATAAAAAGCACTTGCAAGCGAGTATCTTCATCCCAACCATTAATAGTGGCTGCCAATTCAAATTGTTCTAGCCAATCATTCCACTCCCTAGTTACCCCATCAAATGGATCAGGTTTATTAATAGGTTTGGCAATTAGGCCTGGTAGAGCTAGAGTGTGCCTGGGGCATTTGATCTACAGGTACAAGGACAAAAGGATTTAAATCAGTAGAAGCCTCCATAGCTTAATAAAGAGAATAAATATACAGAAAAAACAGAGAGAATAAATGGTATTACCAGCACTGCTGCCACCAATTTGTACCAGATCACTGCTTTATGGAAGGATTATGGGTAGCATGGCATACAGTGGGTTACTGGCACAAAGCAGACAGTGCACTTACTTTCTTTAAACAAGATAAAACAGTTTTAATTACATTTAACTGTAAGTGTTGGTATAGTATAGTATTTGAGGTTGAATAAAGACATATGTTCATCCAGTCCAACCCATCTAGCAATATCCTCATTTCCTGCCTAACTGTTGATCCAGAGGAAGGCAAAAAAACCCACCAAATTTATGAAGGGGGAAAAACCACGAAATTGTTTACAACATACCGTAATTTCTGTTTCTTGTCACCTTCCATGGCAGCATTCACCAGACAGGCTGTATCCCTGGCTCACAGGAAACGCACGGTATAAAAGTCCCTCCCACAATCGACTCCTTGTCTTTATTATAAAGCTGTCATAGGAAACATAATCATAGAATATTATATACAAAACACATCAAATATAGGGAGGGAAATACTCTGGTGAATGCTGCCATGGAAGGTGACAAGAAACAGAAATTACGGTATGTTGTAAACAATTTCGTGTTTTCTCTGTCCCCCCAGTGGCAGCACTTCACCAGACTGGGACATAGCAAAGCTAAACATAGGGAGGGTAATAGCAACCTACTTTTTTTTTTTTTTTTTACTGTTGAATTACAGCTTCCAATACCCTGCGTCCGAATTTAGTTTTATCGGTTGCAGACGTCTAAGCGGTAATGTCGTGCAAAAGTTTTCCAAGATGACCATTTAGCAGCTTCACAGATGTTGTCTAAGGAAACCTTAGAATCGAGAGCCCTTGAGGTAGAGACTGCTCTTGTCGAGTGAGCTTTTAGACCAACTGGAACTGCCTCGCCTTTAACTTGAAGGGCCTTCGCTATAGCTTGAGTAAGCCATGAAGCCAAAGTCCTTTTTGAAGGGGCTTCTCCCTTCCTAAACCCTCTAGGGATTACAAAGAGTTTTTCTGACTTTCTCCATGATTCTATTCTTTTTAAGTACTGAGTCAAAAGTCTGACCAAATCCAGAGAATAAAGCTTTCGTTCTTTCTCTGTTCTGGGATCTGGACAGAAAACTGGTAAATTGATGAAATGAAACGGAGTAACCACTTTGGGCAGAAAGTCAAAAGCAGGCGTAATCCTGGTTGTTTGTCATGTCTGGTTGTTTGGATGAAAATGCCGCCATTTCTGACACTCTGCATGCAGACGTGATGGCGACTAGCATAACAGTCTTTAGTGTTAGCATCCAGTCTGAACTTTCCTCTATAGGCTCAAAAGGTGACATAGTTAAAGCTTTAAGCACTGTTGGAAGGCTCCAAACAGGACAGGTATTTTTAGATGGAGGTCTTACTTGGACTAGGGCACTAAAAAACTGAGAGACTAAATGATCTGAGGCCCATGATTTATCCAAAATTGCTGAGAGCTGAAACCTGTCCCTTAAGTGTGCTGTTGCTCAATCCGATCTCGTAGCCTAAAAACAGGAACTTTACAATCAATGAAGCATCTGCTTCTAAGGGATGAAGACTAGGAGCCACAGCAAATTTAACAAATTGGTCCCAAACCCTATAATATTGCTTTGAGGTGAAACTTTTCCTTGACTTCAATAATAGTTGAATAACTTGCTCCTGCAATCCTAGTGATGACAACCTACTCCTTTCAATTTCCAGGCCATCAAATTTAGGTTGACTCAACCATCCTGGAAATATTGGAATTCTCCAAGGTTTCTCCACAGCAAGAGAATTTAAGAGTGGGAACCACGGTCTCCTTGGCCAGAAGGGAATTACTGCTAGAACTAACGCCCCCTCCAATTTTATTTTTTGGAGAATCTTCCAGATCATCAGAATTGGGGGAAAAATATACAAGAGCCCTTCGGACCAATCCTGAGCAAGAGCATCTGTTCCTGCTGCCTGGCTGTTCGGTATCCTCGAAAAGAAGTTTTGACATTTTGTGTTGCTTGCCGTGGCCATGAGATCTATAGATGGGATTCCCCACATGCTGCAAATCGTGTGAAACAGATCTTCGTGAAGGCTCCATTCTCCTGGATGAACAGAGTTTCTGCTTAAGAAGTCTGCTACCTCGTTCTAAGGACCAGGCAAATATACTGGAGAAATACTTTTCAGGTTCCTTTCTGCCTGTTCGAGAATTGGAGATATTTCCCTCATTAAAGACTTTCTTCTTGTTCCCCCTTGTTTTTTTATATATGCTACAACCGTAGCGTTGTCGGAAATAATCTTTAAATAGCCAAGTCCTTGGTTCTTGCTATTAATAGTATATCGTCGAGATAATGGAAAATCTGTATTCCTTGTTTTCTTATCTCGGCTATTAAGGATACTAGGATCTTCGTAAATACCCTCGGAGATTGGTTTAGACCGAAAGGAAGACATTTGAACTCTAAATGAATCCCGTTTGCTACGAACCTTAGAAATTTCCAATGCTCTTGGTGAATAGGAACGTGAAAATAAGCATCTTTTAGATCGATGGTTACCATCCAAACATCTTTGTTTATTGCCTGAATAATAGTTTGTAATGACTCCATTTTGAATTTTCTTAGCCTCAGGAATTTGTTTAAGCTTTTGAGGTTGAGAACGGGTCTTAATTCTCCGGAGACCTTTGGAACCACAAATAACGGGGAATTGGTTTTGGAACCACTTTAACTGCATCCAGAGAAATAAATTGGTCTATGTAATGGGCAATACGCCCTTTTTCTTGCATATCTCGAGATTTCTTTGCTGGAACATAATGATGAAACTGAGGCATTTTTTGAAATTCTATCTTGTACCCCTCTCGGATAGAACTTGTTACCCAAGAATCTGGAATAAGATCGGCCCACCTTTGAGAAAAATGTTTTAATCTGCCTCCTATGCTCAAAGGTGGGACCTGTGCCCCGTCATTGCTGACTAGATGAGTTCGGGAACGATGCCGATGACTTTCTGTTGGGCTGCATCCCCTGCCTTCCTCTCCAATTTGATTGACGAAAGGCATCTCTATTTCCT